>DF244239.1:0-29322 GCA_000507305.1 Breviolum minutum Mf 1.05b.01 | reverse complement strand
CATTTTATGATGAACAGCAGTTGTCATTTGCACAGGAGATCAAGGCCAGTCTTGGCCCATCCATCACCATACGTGAACAGAGGTTGATTCAACTCCCGACACCTGCAGAACGTCAAGAGCATGAATTGACGCACCAACCATATCAGGAGTGGTGTCCAGCGTGCATCTCAGCACGTGGAAGGCCTGATGCTCACAAGACAGATGTTCACAAGGTTGTTGACAAAGCAGTCACTTCTTTTTCTTTCGACCTATCCTTCACAAGTAAGGAATTTGATCCCACAGGCAAGCCGAAATTGATTGATGTTGAAGAGGCATGGAAAGAGAAGTTGATCGTTCTCAATGGGCATGATTCGCACACTGGTGCTGTATTTTCACTGCCTTTGCAGAAGAAAGGTGATACGAAGTACATGGCACGTGAGATTAGCAGATTTGTGATGAGTCTTGGAATTGGTGAGTTGCAGCTTTATTGTGACAATGAGCCTACAATGTTGCAGGTCCTTGCATTGACACAACGTGCATTGATGAATTGTGGCTTGAAGGTTACAACCAACACCAGTAAGCCCCAGGACCATGGATCGAACGCTTTGGTGGAGCAGACAGTCCACAGAGTCAGGCAGATGGCAATGACAATTATCTATCAATTGGAATCTGACCTTGGGTATGTTTTTCCCATTTTGCATCCCCTGTGCAGTTGGGCGTTCAGGCACGCAGCTTGGATTTTGAACCGTTTCGTCCCCAGAGGTGGCCAAACACCACACTTCCTCATTCATGGTGTGGAGTTCACTGGTAAATGCTGCAAGTTTGGTGAGACGGTGATGGCATATGTTGCCAACGATTTCAAACAGAAGGGCACGGCCAAGTGGATGCCTATGATATTTGTTGGAATCTCAGAAAACAAGCAATACATTGTTCTTCATGGCAAAACAATGCGGTTGACAAGGTCCATCAAGAGAATTTCCCCTGATGCATCACAACACTTGTCAGCATATCAGCAGGTTTTGGTTTGCAGTTGGATGTGTGAAGGTGTTGTGGGCACGAAACTCAAGCCCAGTACAACTAAGCACTTGCGTGCTGACACAGGGCAGGATTTGGACCTTGAAGACGAGGCGGCACTCGATCCTGAAGATATGTTGGGATACGATCTACCTGATGAGACACCCATTGCAATGTTGGCTCCCTCTGCTCGGTTTAGTGGCGATCATCAAACCCCCAACGAATTACGAAATCCGTTGGAGGTTTCATATGGTGGTGTTGCGGCCCAATCCGGACCTCCAGAGAACACTGCAACTGGGGGTGGACCTCCAGAGAACACTGCAACTGGGGTTGTCCCTTTGGCTGACACCTCCATGACCGAGACTATAACAGGCACAATTGAAGAGCCAGCAGCAAAACGACAAAAGATGACAGTCAGTGCAATTGGACGTTTTCAGTATCCTCATGTCGACGACACAGATGCGACGATGGGTGTTGATTTTGATTTTGCGGTTTTCTCAGAATGGCCAATGGAAGAAGCAGAAGATACTCATGACGTGGAGTATCAAAAAGGTGGGGATGATGAAGAGCAACTTTGGTTCCCACTTACGGCTGATGAGCCATCTTTGGACGAAGCGACGATGGCCAGCTTAGATGCTATTGCTGATCGAGTTGAAGTTTTGAGGCTCCAGGACATGACTGTCCTGGTGACAGAACAAGACTTAGCTGACGGTGTGGAGCTTGGTGGTGACCTCACAGCACGATTTGTGAGGACATGGAGGAAGAAAGTCAAGGATGGTGAAGAATGTTGGTATCGACGATCCCGGCTGGTTGCACGTGAGTTCAACAAGCTATGTGTGAGAGACGATTTGTATTCCCCAGCATCTAATCATATAGTGGAACGTTTGGTGCCTGCATTGTGTTTGTCGAATGCATTTTCCAACAAGCATGTGTTGGGTGCTCTCGATATTTCAGATGCCTATTTGCAAGTTCCACAAGAAGTGCCAAGGCGTATATCCATTCTGGATGATGACGTTCATTCTGGATTGGTTATCAATAGATGTTTGCCTGGACAGAGAGATGGAAGTCGTAGATGGTTTGAGCACTTCTCTTCCTTTCTCATTTCAAGGTTGAAGCTTGAACCATGTTTGGAACAGCCTGCACTGTTCAAGGTTCCTGAAGAAGATGGTGGAGGTGCATTGTTGATGCACGTTGATGATGTGCTTTTCGTTTTGGATGAGAAGTATCTTTTGCAGAAGTTCATGCCTGCCATTCGAGAGACCTTCAAGGCAGCAATGTCGTATGCACCAAGGATTGGGGGATCATTTTCATTTTTGAAGCGTTTGCATGTGCTTGAAGCTGGATATTCACAGTTGCATATATTTGCTGAGAATAAACATATCAAGCAAGCCTATGATTTGTATGCACAGCATTGCAAGCCGCCGCGTGTACATGCAACCCCAGCAGCGTCACATGTCTTCTTGTCTAAAGACACGTCTGATCCTTTGGAGTCTTCTCTGATCCCAGTCTTTCGTTCCATCCTCGGTGCAATGTTGTATGTGAGCCACGAAAGATGTGACATTCAATTCACAACAAAATGTTTGGCTTCGTATTTGAAGGCACCCACCAAGAACAGTTGGCAGTATCTTGGTCGTTTGCTAGGTTATTTGAAAGGCACTTCAAACTATGGCGTGTGCATGGTCAGCACCAACCCTGGTGTTAGCCTTTTTGAGAAGTTGAGTGGCATAACTGAAGTTGACATGAACAGAAATTTGATTGAAACGTTCACCGATGCAGACTGGCAGGGTGGTGGTAGTGCCAAATCAACTTCATCAGGTTGTCATTTTGTCAATGGGCTGCTTGTCCACACAAGCAGTCGTACACAGCACGTCATAACCCTCAGTAGCACTGAATCAGAGTTCTATGCTACAACCTCAGGTGCCATAGATACCATTTACCTCAAGCATATCACGGAGTTTTTGACAGACAGGGCAACAGCTGCTCATGTCTTGACAGATAACAGTGCTTCACGTCAAATATCATGTAAACTTGGAACATCACGTTTGCGGCACATCAATGGTCGTTTGCTTTGGATTCAATCTAAAGTCCGTGACAATGTTTTGAGGATGGTTCAGGTGGGCACGCTATGGAACCCAGCAGACATTGGCACCAAGAATCTTTCACGAGATCGTCATTTGATGTTGCTGTATATGCTAGGGATGGTTGATGATGGTAGCACCATAGGCNTGCGCAGCAGGGTATGTATGCCAAGCAGATCTTGAGACTTGCAGTTTGCCAAACTGCCTTAGCCTTGGGTCAGGCTATGGATGTCAATGAGCCCAATACTCAACCACTGGAACCTGCAGAATCGTTTTCATTCATGAGCATGTTGGTTTTGATGCCCGCTATATGTTTTCAAGCATCTCTGAAGTCAGCGACCCAGAAGAATGGCAAAATATGCATCATCACAGTTTGGACAGTGATGAATCTAGTGGTGAGCAAGGGGATCAGGTCCCTCCTGCTTCTAGCACTTCTGGTGGTCAAGCTTCATCACAGCCCGCTGTTTTGGATGCACGTATTCCTTTGCGTCCCAACATGGTGAAGTGCTATGCAATGTTGTCTGCAAGCTTTAGACGGTTGAAGCAAGTGATGATGGTTGATCCTCGTCAACAAGGCCGTGGGTTTGCAGTCTTATCTCAATTGCAACAAGTATATTCATCGTTTGAGGAAAGTAGACCCAATTCCAACAATTACAGTTTGCTACATCAGATGATGGCTTCCATATCCCAAATGGAAGAAGTGGCAAGAGTGCAAGTCTCCAGCAGTCTTGAAATCGATGACATGGACTCCCTGATCAACGAGCAGGACCCCGAATTGCAACTAAATGCAATTATGCCTACAGATGATGAACTTGATGGTGCTTTGCTTTTCCAAGGTGACATGCCAGCACCCAATGAACCAATGAGCCCGGAGAGCATTGCAGGTTGGATGGTGAAGCGGCTTTCAAGGCGCATTTACTCTGCAGTGTTGTCTGGATCTGAGAGTTTGAAAAGGTACTATGTCATGCGAGAAATCATGCGTGGCACAGTGCTGGTATGCAACAAGTCGGAGCTCGACAGGCGTCGAGCATTATCTATGCTACATGACAGCAGAGATTTGTCAGACCACTCTTCGAGCAATGATTCACAGCGAGATCCAATGGAGGATTTCACCAATGACATTCCTGACGACGAGGCTATAGACACCCATGACAGCTTTCAGGGAGACTTCTTCAGGAGCGTGTTTATGGCCCAATTGATGATGTCAGAGGTGTACCACTTCGACCCGCAACAATTCCTGCATATGTGATTGTCAATGGTCAGCCCGTGTACACCCTCGAGCAGAATGAGCTTCCGGATGAGGTCATTCAATATGATGCTGATGGTGACTGGACGTATTACACCTTCTTCGGCTGCAAGTATCGTGTCAGGAAGTTTTTGACAATGGCTGAACCAAATGACAGGTCTTCAGCAAGCAGTGCAATGTCCTGAGAAGAGACTTCAGCGCGAGAAAGGAATTCAGATATTTACAGTGGTATTGGTGTATTGTATTTACAATATTTGCAATATCCCTTACAGTGAATTATTTGGTTGTGAGTGGCATGACTTGAGGCTATCGTGATGATAGCTTGGCGTTTCACAATGGCTTGGAGAGCTCAGTACCTGGGTCCAGGAGTGGCAGCTGGTATGAGTTCTGAAAAGAACCTTGTGGCCTGGATCCAAGTGTGATAGCTGGCACAAGGATGAAAGTGGCACGTGCGTAGTGACTTTGCAGAAGTCATCACTTTAGCTTTGGATTTTGAAAGGTGATTCGTTTTGTCGTTTTGCTTCAACAAAAGAAATCCATAGTTGCATCACTTACAAAACTGTGTAGTGATCCAAGGTGGGGTAAGTGAGATTTCTTGATAGACTCATGGCCCCATATGCATAGCTAGACATGTTTGTATAGATATACATAGTCATATAGCAGATGCAGTTGTTTCAGTGGCAAGTCATGAAAAGCATGACCCCTGCATAAGGATGACACGCCGAGGCTTTGATAGCTCAAGAAAAAGAATTGACAGTTTTGAGCGTCCAACACGTCCGAAGTGACGAAAAGGTCGCCGCGCGACGTGAAAAATATGCGTTTTACCACAGTTTTGAGCGTCCGACACGTCCGAAGTGACGAAAGGGTCGCGCGGCGACGTGAGAAATTGGCATTTTACCACAGTTTTGAGCGTCCGACACGCACGAAGTGACGAAAGGGTCGATCGGCGACGTGAAAAATTTGCGTTTTACCACAGTTTTGAACGTCCGACACGCACGAAGTGACGAGAGGGTTGTCAAATCCACAGGTGCGATCCCTGCGCCCCAGACAGAAAAAGAATAGATTTTAACACTTTTTCAGAANTCGGGAAAAAAAAAGGAAATCGTGGGCGACTCCATTTTTGGTAGCCGTTTCTGGCTTCCCGATTTGGTAGTCAGAAGTTCTTCATTTTTCATGTTTCTTTCGTTTTTGGCGGCTGGACGGGCTGAGTCGGTTTTGGAGCTGCCGGTTCTATTTCTCATGCGCGCAGGAAGAAGCTAAATTTACACGGATTCATGGAAAGAATTTCAAAGCCAGTGGAAACAGCAACTGGGGAGGCCCCATCTGGAGGACTCAGTTTTGGAAAAGTTTCAGGCTCCTGAAATGAGAGTCGCAAAAGCTTCTCAGGTTCTATGACCTGTCACAGAAGATTTTGTGATAGGGACAAGCTGGAGCAGGGCAAAAAGAACGAATCTTAGAAGGAGATGGCCATGGCGCATTTCAAAAGCTAGTTGCTACTCACACAATCACAGTGTTGGCAGAGAATCGCAAGTCTTGCGCGTTGTCCGAGGTTTTGTTGGGTTTGGAATTGTGCCAGAGTGTTACTTGTAGAGGTGCACTGTTTTCAGAGAATTCAAAACCTTACGTGATTTTGGAGGTTTTTTTGTAGGCTTTGAATTGCTTCGTAGTTGTTGCCTGCGCAGGCGCTGTGTTTTATGAGAATCTTGTTCTTCCAATCATTATTGTGCTTTGCTTCAGATCCTGCGAAGACCTGGCGAGGCTGGCTCTAGCGACAGCTTGGTTGCCCATCTACACAATTGGGACGCCCATTTTGGCGAGTGACGCGTCATGGTCGTTTACGAATGAGCGATTTTATGTACAATTTCCTGAATCAATTTAGTTTGGACAAGTGAAAAAATATTGTCACCCCGTGTTTGCGACTTCGTGAGATTGCGTCACCCACAGCCCAACTCGAATTTTTACTTTTGATGCCACTCAGGACCTCGGCTATTGAAGGAGTACTTGTCAAAGTCACCACTATAAACGCTTTGGCGCAAACCGTGAATAGAATCCTATCCGTTCCGGGTGGGCATTCATTCCGACAGTGCTTATCCACTTCAGAGAAAAGTATTATATTCTCCAATGTGTGGATAAATGGGCTGACCCATTTTTACCAATGTTTCAGCTGGGCTAGACTTGGGCTTGACAAAGCCCAGTTTTGGGCTAACCCATTTTTTCCAATGTTTTTGCCGGGCTAAACTTGGGCTAGGTGTGGGCTAAGCCATTTTTTCCAATGTTTTGGCTGGGCTAGGCTTGCGCTTGGCAAAACCCAGTTTTGGGCTAACCCATTTTTTCCAATGTTTTTGCTGGGCTGGACTTGGGCTAGGTTTGGGCTAAGCCAGTTTTACCAATGTTTTAGCTGGGCTAGACTTGGGCTTGCTCAAGCCCAGTTCTGGGCCAAGCCATTTTACCAACGTGTTTGGTTATTTGGGCTTGGGCTGTGGCGGTTGCTGTGTTGCGCACATGTGTCGAAGATGAGGCTTTGGGCGGACTTATGCCTCCGCGTCTGAACTCAGACTTAGACGTCTTGGCGGCTTGACCACCAATATCAATGTTGGAATGGTTGAGGTTGGCGCATTTGCCTTTTAAGCAGTTGAAGGAAAAAGGGTATGATTTGCAACTCTTGTTTTGGTAGTTAGAAAGTCTTTGGTTTCAGGGGCCGCACGATTGGGCCTCCACGGTTTTTGCTGGCAGCTGCATGACTCCATGTCTCCATTGTTCGAGCGGTCCTTCTCAGCTGCTAATAAAACGTAAGCAACACTGCTTGCTTCTCGCTTCTCTGCTCCTCTCTGCTCTTTTCTGCTCCTTCTCTACTTCTCTGCTCCTTCTCTGCTCTCTCTGCTGTTTCTCTGCTATGTCTTCTCGGAACGTGCACGTTCTTTCTCGAAATCAAGTCTCAGAAAGACTCGTGCTGGTAGAAGCACTCCGCTCTGGTCAAGCAATGGAAAAAAACGCCCGTGGCAGCTCTGCGCCTGTCTCTGGATTAGATATCATGAAGCGGCGAGAACTTGCTGCCGATTTGGGCGTATGCTTGATAATGCTAGTGTGGAGACCATGCAAATCGCTCTTAAGTAAATTCTCCATGAAACGTGCTCAAACCTTGGATCTCGCAAACTGACTGTGGAAGACACATCCTGCTTTTGATTTCACTGTGGATACAGTAATCATACGTCGAACGCCAGGACGTGATTCTTGTATGTGAGATATTGCGTTGCGTAGCTGCAGAATTAGCCTTAAGGCTGCTTCAACGTGCTTTCAAACCTTAGCTTTGGATTTTGCTTGAACCTTAAGAATAGAGTAGAACCTGTTCGCAACATGCTAGTATTTTTCAATTGTTCCCGCTTCTGAGAGGTTATTTGTTTCACTAAACTCGTCGAAATAGACATTGCGGGTTTGTTTGGGTGAGCTCTTGAGCGTGTTGTACTGAGGGAGTACGACGACGTCTGCAGAATTTGTTATCTGGTGCCAGTTTTTACATGTAGACCATTTGCTGGAATGATGCAGATAAGCAGGTGCGGCGCTCAGAATATACATAGCGTGAAAGCACATGACGCTGTAGAAAAGCCTAGTAATTTTGTTTCTTGACTGGCTCTTTGTGCCATTTAGAGAGGAGTCGAAGCAGAGGAGAGTATGGACTTGGAGGAGAAGAGAAGAGAAAAGAAAGGAAGAGATGGGGAAAGAGAGAAGAGAGGAAAGGAAAGATAAGGAGAGACAGAGTGGACGGAGAGAGCAGCCACAAAAAAGGGAAGGTGATTCAAGGGAAGTGAGAGAAAGGCTTTGGTGAGTGTGTGGTGGTTTGGGAAAACCCTTCCCTCGAAGACTCTTAACACAAGAGGTCAGACTTTAGCGGTGTGCAGTTGTTGCGGAGTAGTTTTTTTTGTTGACTTTGCGTACAAATAACAGTGAATTCTTATTCCGGGCGAAACGACTCCGCGCTTATTGTGGGGGAAGGGAATGTTTGAAATCATCTCCTGGCAGAAAAATTTGACAGCTTTCATTGGATTATACATGAGTTAAGCCAGGGAGAATCAAGTTTTAGAAAAGAAGGCGTATAGAAAATCAGATTTCAGGTGTAGACTGCAACGCAATTTCCATTATGTTTGATTCATGTTTTGGATTCACAGACCTACTGTGATTTTGCAGACCAATCGTAATATCCGCCCTGTGCCATGTTGCAGTTGGTATCATTTCGTTGTCAAGTTCATGTGGCCGGCCATTCGTTGGAGTGCAGCGAAATAGTGTTGAAATGCAAGATGATGGGAAGAACTTGACCATGAGAAACGCCACTGGCAAGAAGGGATTTGGTCTAGTATGGTTGGTAGCGATGTAGCAGATGCCAGCAGGTCGCTTGATATCCAATCTTGGCCGCTGCTTTCAGGTTTAAGATCAGATGTTTCCTTTTTTCAACAGCTGAAGCCAAAAAATAGCTTCAAATTGAAGCTGTTTTTGGCTTCAAAATTCACTATTTTGAGGTTTTCTCTTTCAGTCAATGCCGGCCCATGTGAGTACCTGTCACAGACATTGTTGCCTTGGGGTCTAAAATTCAGCTTTGAAACGGAGACACCGTGGATTGGTGGGAATTTGTTGCTTGTAAATTTGGGGGGAATGCTGGGATGCGGGTCCTTTGAAATTACCGTATTGTTCCGTAGTCGTGTAAGAATCCGGCCTGGCACTGAGGGGGTACGGCGATTCTTCTGCAGAATTTGTTAGCTTTCTGGTGCCAGTTTTTGCATGTAGAGCATTTGTGCTGGAATGATGCAGATAAGCAGGTGCGGCGCTCAGAATAAACATAGCGTGAAAGCACATGACGCTAGAAAAGCCTAGCAATTTTGTTTCTTGACTGGCTCTTTGTACCATTTAGAGAGGAGTCGAAGCAGAGGAGAGTATGGACTTGGGGGAGGAGAGAAGAGAAAAGAAAGGAAGGGATGGGGAAAGAGAGACAAGAGGAAAGGGAAGATAAGGAGGGACGGGGGGGACGGGGAGAGCAGCCAAAAAAAATGGAAGGGGATTCAAGGGAAGTGAGAGAAAGGCTTTGGTGAGTGTGTGGTGGTTTTGGGGAAACCCTCCGCCCCGTAGACTCTTAACACAAGAGGTCAAACTTTTGCGGTGTAGTGCAGTTGTTGCGGAGTAGTTTTTTTGTTGACTTTGCGTGCAAATAACAGTGTATTCTTATTCCGGGCGAAACGACTCCGCGCTTATTGTAGTGGGGGAAGGGAATGTTTTAAATCATCTCCTGGCAGAAAAATTTAACAGCTTTCATTGGGTTATAAACATGAGTTAAGCCAGGGAGAATCAAGTTTTAGAAAAGAAGGCATATAGAAAATCAGATTTCAGGTGTAGACTGCAACGCAATTTCCATTATGTTTGATTCAGGTTTTGGATTCACAGACCTACTGTGATTTTGCAGACCAATCGTAGTACCCGCCCTGTATTTTTTTCCGATTCCAACCACATTGGAAATTCATTAGCAATCCTTCTCTTTTATTTTTTCGGAATGCTTTCACTCATACAAAAAAATTCGATTTGTGCCGTGATTATTGTCCGGAATGGCTCTTTCGTCTCTAAGGCACTCTTTCTCGGAGGATTCATTTGTTTCCGCATTTTGTGTTTCTCACGATTTTGGACAAATCCGTTTCGTGTCGATTTAGTTTTTGAAGGGCGAACCGTCCGGGACACGTACCCTAGCAACTTGCAGCCAAAAAAAAATCGTGCCGTGATTGCTGCTAGTGCTTTGAAACACATTGCTGTGAGGAGAGCAACACATCCGAGTGTTCAGCGGAACTATTTGTCGGAGGAGATGTTCTGAGCCGGGAGCTTCACTCACTGAGAGCCATGTCTGTTTCACCGTTTCACCTTCATAGGGATCACCAGTGTTTTGGTTGTTTGTTTGTTTGGTTTCTGTTTGGCTTTTTTGGGGGGCGGTTTTGTTTTTTGTGTTGTTTGGTTGGTTGACTGGTTTTCCCGTTTTATGCATATGAGATGCACAAGTTCGTCGTCATTTCCAAGACTGTCACCATCATCACGATGAGCGCAGCAATGGAGCCAAAAAAAAGTGCCGAGATTGCTGCAATTTGGGAATTGTTTTTGCAGCAAACATGTTTGACTCATTGGGTTTGGAATTGAAAACTGAAATCGATCATTGATGTGATGGACCGGGATGGAATGTTTCTGAAAGTAGTTTGCGTTGCCTGGCCGGTTCACGTTTCATCCTCCTTTCACCACGCTCTAGGTTCGAAAAGTTGCTTCGCTCTAGTGTGTTTCACCGGACGACACTTGTTCGAACTGTTGCCGTGGTTTTTTCTGCTAGTGAAGTCGATGGCGCTGATTGCAACTATCGATGCATTTCTCTTGCGGGTAGACCCAATGAATCTCTATGCGACATTTTGGTATGTCCGTCACGTTTCACGAGTTTTGCCAAGTCCTGAGTTGGTTCAGTTGCTTGCGCTCTCCAACTAACAGGCGTGCGGTAGACTCTGACCTCCGACGGTCTTGTTTCACCGGACTTCTAGCTTGCACTTCTTGTTAACTGTCTTGTTACCTAGTACGTTCATGGCGTCGATCACCCCTGCCGATGCACTCTCGTCACACAATGACATCTCGTGCGACGCTTGGGTACGGCGCATTTCATCGACACAGACTCCGGAATGGCCTCTCTGTCTTTGACACACTCGACCTTGGAGCTAATTAATTTGCTTTTTGTTTCTTGTTGTTTCATTAGTTGAATGTTTTTGCAATTTGTTTGGAAAGTCCGACTTTTCACTTGCTTCGCTGACTGAAGGGCATCGCCCGAGACCTACGTGGCACTCAAGCAGCATCCCGCAAAAAAAATCTGTGGGACATTTTGGTACGGTCAATTTGATCGACACAGGTTCCGGAATGCTCTCTCTGTCTTTGACGCATTCGACCTCGGACCTTAATTCTTGGTTTTTAATTCGCTGTTGCTTAATTTGTTGCTTCAATTCGGTGAATGTTTTTGCAATTTGTTTGGTACGTGCAACTGCATGTAGTACGCTGACTGAAGGACGAACTGTCCGAGACCGTCGTAGCTCTCAAGCAGCATACGGCAAAAAACAAATGGACCGGGAGTGAACGTAAGCAAGGTGAATGAAACATGTAAATGGTAAATGCTTTCATATAGCAAACATATATTTGATGGAAAAACAATTTAAGTCAAGGTTTTGAACCATGATGTTGAAGAGGGCTTTTGGCCGCAGATCGATGTGTGTACAAAAAACATAGTGGACATGGACAAAATGCAAAGAAACTTTTCCAGTTTTGGGAAGCATTGCTCAAGTTGCAAGCGGATTGCTTTGGATTGTGTAGCATTTGAAGGATTTGCGAAAGCCTTCCAAGGACTGTTGTAGGTTGTTTTTCCATCAAATGTGATTTTGTATTGTGTTGTGAAGTGTTTTGGGTGAAACAGAAAGAAACTTGTGTGCAGTAACAATCGTAGACAAAATCAAGTATACTTACATGTTTGTTACTGCTGCCGGCGCTGCGGTGCTGCAACTGTTGAATGTGAGTTTGATAGATAACTTGAAACGAAACAGTATAATCACTTTTGGTAGCAAACTGTGTTCAACATCACCCACCCCCATATCACTCATTTTATATTCACCATTTGCTCCGGTGTATCCCCTCCCATCCCTCTCCCACCGCATTGCCTTTCATTTTCGGCAACCGGAGAATCAACACAAAATCCGATCGATGCACCGTGCGCTGCAACAATGCTTTGCATTCGATTGACTACGATTGTTTCTGGCAAGCCGTTGTGGTGCATGCAATCAGCAAAAGACGTTTCCATGTGCCATGGCTGATATCTGGGTCCCATTTCAGCTCAAAGAATTTTGGGGCATGTGGTGCATTAGCAGTAGCGGTTGCTCTCCGCAAAAGATCCATCGTCAGCCTATGACGATCTCGAATCTAGAATGTGCAACCATCCACCACTTGTGAATTACACGCACACTTGTTTGGATTGGATTTACTTGGATCATATGGACGCCTGATGCTTGCAGCCGATGTCGCAAGAATTGTCTGGCTCTTGATCTGTGGATGACATGATTCACATGAACATTTTTTTTTTCATTGGATTTACTTCATATGTCCTGTTAGTCAGGCCGGGCGTCGCAAGTGCTGCAGAAGACTGTGGTGTGAAAGCTGCAAATCAGGTTGGTGCATATGCACTGTGTAACCAATTTTTCACTACTTATAATACAACTGTCCTCTTTCCTGCTTTTGCAAAGACCATGCGACGAGTTGCCTCCAGCGAACGGTGCCAAGCATGAAAGGAAACGTTGCGACGGCGACAAACGTGTCGTGGAGCAGCTGAGCAAGGCATAGCGTAGTTGACGCATGTTTGCTGAAAATGATATTTACCCATAGCATCGTCCAATTTGCGTTTCAGCAGCTTGATGTTTTTGCCCAATTTGACCGGTACAGTGTACACATTGCGCATTTCCTGATGGATATAGATTTGCAATATGTATGTAGCGTAGACAGACATGTAGGAAAAAACTACACCAGGAAACCGGAGCCAAAGATGCGAAAAACAAGTTTTTGATCTTGCTGTGAAACGAGGCTACCTGGGAGGACAAGCACCATGTTTGGGTTCGCAGATGCGACGCAGTGGCATGTCGGTTAGGGAGCCTTGACTTCTGTCTCTCCGTTGATTGCATTCCTGGCTCCCTGGAAGTCCGGCTGAAACATGAGGCTTCAGCATCTGGTGAGGATTCTCCCTCAAGAAAAAACTCCAACTCGCCAGTGAATGCTGTTTCCAGGTGTGGCTTCTTGCTATTTCAATTGAAGGATCCTTCAGGAAGAGATTGATGGACTTACTTTCTAGTCCTTCCGTTGGTCTCTGGTATTGAATTGATGATCAGGTGGCGGACCCATAGAAATGCCATGTTGGCTGTCAAAGATGAGGACCTGATTTTGTTGAAGTCTGAGGAGAAAAATCTTCACCTTACTCTTAGGTCTTAGGTCTCTTTCTTGCATCATTTGCAAATCTTGCAAGATGTGTACCAGTTGTTTTTTCTAATTACAAACATGGTAATGACCTTGGCAGGAGCTTGAGAATGCCATCCAACTAGCAGCATATTACGTGGAGGATGCTGCAGAGGGACGACTGGATAATGGTCTGGCATCAAACTTCAAGTCTGGGAACAAGTTAAAACTGAATTGCTGCCTCATTCAGACCCACATTCTGTGGCATGTATCTTGGAAGAAATAGTTGATCGATGTCGATCGTACTGCATACTTGTCTTCTCACCAGAGATGATGGTATCTAGGGTAATCAGAGCCTATCGAGTCTAGAGTCTAGAGACAACTACTGTGACACCTGTCCCGAGGTCTTGTTGATGACAGCCTGTGTGCTTCACTCCTTGCTGATCGTTTTTGAACCTCCACCGTCCGAGAGAGTAGCAAGCAATCGAGGCAGGGTGTTGGCTGGGTCCCTTGCTCCCAGCGCCCCATGGCTTGGCTGTGGGCTTCTCTTACAGGTTGGATCAATGCAGCGGAGATCTTTCTCATGTTGCTTTATGTGGCAGACATTCTTCTGAAGGCTGGATGCCCCGGTCAACAGAGTGTGGAGATAAATGACATTCTATGAATCATAGATTGTGGTTCTCTCTCTTCATCTCGAAGATGTAGATAGATTTGCCTGGTGAATGCTCTTGGATTGAAACAATCTGACTCCCATATGACTTCCCCAACTCACGTACTTGCACTCCTTGGTTGCAAGGTGGCATACATGGGCGCTGGCACCTTCCTTTCGCTGAAAGGATCCAAGGCTTGCTTTCAATGACATGAAGTGCCTGCAACTGACGGTTGCGACTCCCTTCTTGTTTTTTAATAGTTCCAAACTTTCGAGAATCCGTCAAAATCACAGGTGTGGCAGACCACCTATGCGGCCTTAACAGCGGTTCTTCTGATTGATGCTGTCATTGCACCGACGACACGGTTTTCACGGCCTGCACGGCCAATCATTTTGGTTCTTCGTGGCCCGGCTCATTGTTGATTTTTGGGTGGGTTTTCCTGTATTGTTTGTTTCAGATCTCAAGAGTCTGCGGCCCCAAGGATCGCGGAGCATTCGAAACTTTTACACCACGGTCTTGAGAATTTGCCCGAGTTTGCTGAAGGTACTTGGACTGTGCCTTGATTATTCAAACCAGACACTGACCACTTTGAGATAGATTTGTTTATAATTATAACGAATTAAAATGAGCCAGTGGTAGCTTATTTGGATTGTTATTGGCTGGTGAGTCTGCATTCTCCCAGTCGTATCCCTTTTCTACCTAATGACCCTCTGACAAAAATCGACAAAAAGGGGAGGTAAACTACAATGAGTACAGTTTCCAGTACTGGTGAGTAGACCAAACATTTCAGTCTGAGCCTCCTGCTGTCATTGGGCTTGGACCGAAACGCAATGGGGAAAGCATGCGTCAGTTTGCTGTTGATTTGTAGACGAAGTCAGACAATTTCCTTCATTTTGAATGGCTGTGCGAAGTCTGAGGTTGCTATTTATATTGATGGCATCCTCCCTTGGACTAGCTCGACTACTTCGAGGAAGCCAAAGTCAGTACTTCAATAGTTCAGTGGCCACATTCAAGGAGATGGCGGTGCTCTTGCTTACGCAGGACAGACCAACTGAGCATACTACAGGTCTTAATCCTATAATCAGCAGAATTCAGAATGATAAAATTCGAAGACGGGCATGACACATTCTGCCTTGATTTACAAGAGACCGTCCAAGCTCCTGCACTTCTGTGAGGACAACTACAAAGCCCCTTGGGATTAAAATTACTTGGCAGAGAATTCGGCCGTTGTTGCTGTGGACCTGCATTCAATGGCGAAAAGATACCATAATATGATTCAGTTTTGAGTTGAAAAGCACTTGCCATTCGTCAAGATTTCACGATTTCGCAGTGTCAGGAACTTCTCAATGATCTCATGAGCCATGGTGGTTTGGTCTCCCTGCTGGTCTTTTTCACCTTTGTGGTTGTCGGGATCCTTTTTCTGCTGCAGTGCCTCGCTGGTTAAAAGTTGACAAATATATACAAATATGATGTCTCGTGGAAAGCCCGTGGTGTCTGGGTTGAATGGCTGAAGGTTAATTTTGGGCACTGTCATCGACACTTACATGGAGGAAGCTCAAGAGGAGCTCCGAAGCAAGCGAGTTAAGCAATCCAAAGGTTGGGACTCGATGCCAAGAACTTTTGGAACAGCTCGACTCTCCACCCAAATGTGACAGGTCTCATGCGGGCCTTTTCTGTGCTGGACTTTCGAAATGAAGGAGTGACCACCAGTTGAACTGCACAGAAAGATTTCTTGTGCCGGCACAATCAAGACACTGCTCAGATCTGCCGATGATGGTTGATTTAGCAGCTATGTCTTTTGCATCTTTTTGCCCTTTTCCTTCAAACTTGTTCGAACGCATGCAGGAAAATTGCGACAGAAAGCCTTCGAACGATTGTTGCAGAAACTTCGGCCATCAGATTCTCCATTTGAGCGACACCTGAAGTTTAGTCACTTGGATGTTAGGTCCTGGAAAGGTCGATAAAGCTGGGTTGTAGCTGAATGTTGTTGATTACACCTTGGTGTGCTTGTCAATGCTGGAACCAGAATTAAATCTGAAAAGCAGAACTCATGACAAAACCACAGTATAAATCATCCACTAAGGTCTTCTGTCGAATAAATACAAATCTATGGTCCCGCTTTCGGCAAGCTCCGGTCCATCTACTCCTGCTCGGAACCGATTAGAGGACACCTCATGGACCTGTGATGGTTTATGAAGATATGAGTCTTTTTTGGTTCGGCTGAAGGAACTGGACTCGTCCTGAGTCCCCTTTCAAATTTGATTTCAGATGATCAGAATTTCCACTGAAACACCCAAAAAGAAATCCTTGGAGTCAGCGTGAGGACCTTTCGCCCCTCGCTCCGTCTTCTCCTCCAAAGCGACTAATTCTTCCCCAGCTGCCGGAGTCCCCTCTTCCATTTCAGCCTTGGAGCAACGAGCCAACAGTGGACCCAATCGATTTTCTTTCACTTCACACAGTGCCTTGGCAAAGTCTCTTGCAGATTCAACATGTCGTCATTCCCAAATCATTCGAACTTGCAAACTTGGAAGCATCCTGAATCCATATCAATTTAATTTCTTCATTTGAAAAAAATGATAAATATATTGATGATATATATATATATATGTATATTGCATGTAGGTAGATATCATACATTTGTATATACACATGCTTAATACCCTCGATTGCACACTGACCTTTCCTGCTCAAGGTTCATGTGGGTCTCCCAGGTCTTGTCGGCGTTCAGTCTTGTCCGTGACCTTTCCTGGAGTTTCGCGTGCCCTGTCTACTGTGGTGGCTCTCAGGTCCCGTTCCTCTTTCTGGGTTTTGGGTCCGGCCTTGTCTGTGGGTTTCTGCTTGTCCTCTGTGCCCTTCGTGCCTTTGGACTTCGCATCATCCCTGATCCTGGCCTCCAATTCCCTGTGGACTTGTCGCCTCGCCCACTTCGACGGGCTCATCGACTTTCAGGTTACTTGCATGAGTGATCGGGTCTCCGCCCAGGACATCTCTGATCTCACCTCTGCCATCCGGGACTTGACAGTCGCCATCAATCCTCCTGAACCTGACCCTGAGACATCCAGCCTAGGTGATTGGGAACTGCTCGGAGAGGAATCTGAGGATATTGCTGTCTCGCGAGACGCTGGCTGCTTGGAGGTTCGTTTTCGTACCTTGGAAGAGGGTCCTGGTCCGACTCCTCTTTACTGTGTGGACTTAGCCAATCGTAAGCTGTCTGGGAAGCCTCCTGGACCATCGGCTCGTTGCCGACGTGCTTTCGTTGCTGGGTTCTTTGCAAAGAAGGCCGTTCAGTGTCAGACTGCATACATCCCTGAGAATCCCCTCCCAGGATTCAAGATCGTGCATTGGGTCGTGTTGAGGTGCCCACCAGCTTTTCCTGAGCCAGTTCGGTTCACGAATCGAGTGGATTTTGGTCGAGCATTTGAAGCCTGTTCCGGTGACATCGTCGTGGAGCCCTTTGCTTCTTTTACTGAAGTTGAGATCTTCTGCATTGGAGCCGGTATCCGAATTCCCCGCCTGGGAGTATGGAGAAGTCAGCCATCAGATGCTTGCAGGATGGGGAGTCAAGCCTCCTCATCTGGACAACCCCAAATGAATTGAAGAGGGCAGGTGCAAAGCCTGCCACAATGGCCATTCCACTTGTGGCTCGAAGTGGAGGGCTTCTGATTGCAGTTCCAGAGCCATACCTAGACAATGATGCTCTTCTTGATGCGGCCTTGGAATCACATGATGGTGTGCTAGGGCCTTCTCAGGAGTTCGTGTCTGAGCTGTGTGAAGAAGATGATGAGACCAACCTCGTTCCCTTAGGTCGTACGTGCAGTGTGTTGGTCCTGGATGTGTCCGATGCCGCTCTTGCCCAGTTTGCTGAGTATGATCCTGTCACTCATGATTTCGATTCGTGCTTGTCGTTCGATAGCAACAGACCAGCCGCTTTGCCTGTGATCACCGACATCTTTGAGGACATCAAGGCTTGGATTCAAGCTACTGCTGAAGGTTCTAGGGTGCATTTTTACTCTGCTCGAGAAGAGATAGAGGAACCTGCACCTCCAAAATCAGCAGCTTCGAAACGGGGGCCCCCAAAAAAGATAACAAATCAGGCGATCATGGAACAGCTTTCGTCTCTAAGTATGCAGATGCAAGCCTTAGCAAGTCAGCAGGAAGAACTTCGTCAGGGTGCAGCCCAGGCCTCTGCCATTCCTGTGCCCGCAGCTTCAGGTCTCTTGCCCATAAGTTCCAAGATGCCCAGTTTGTCAGGAGGTCTACAGCCTCCAGCCAACCCTTTAGCAAGTGTTGCAAAGATGGTAGGACCGCCGCCCAAGACAAAGTCTCCCGATGTGTCAAATGTTGCAAAAGGTCAAGCCGCTGTTCCCCCCCAAGCACAGAACCTCGAGAATGCCGACCACTCAAGCATCGTCCATGCTATCAGTCAGCAGAGTATGGCCCTCACGGCGCTGGTAAGTCACTTAGCCGGGGGGGACCCAATGTCAGAGTTGCAGATGGGTGGGGCCAGCAGCAGCGGGCTTTCGTTGAGTACAAGAGGCGCTGCCAGAAGAGAAAGAATGCAACAGGACTTGGCAGCCAGGAGATCCAATTACTTTCTCCAAGTACAACAACAGTTGTTCCGGACCATGTTTCCATCGCAGCAGGTCCCACAGTCGGAAGCAGAGCTTGTTGGTGCGGGAGCGACCATGACCGCGTACTTGGAGAAGCATGGAGGATATCGAAATCAGAAGGATCAAGCCATGGCCCTTTGGATAGCAGCCCATGCCATGGACTGCGCCATGATGGAGGATATGCATGGATGCAAAGAGTTTCTGGCTATCCTAGTGACATGTTTGGAGCAGGCAGCTCACGACGGAGGATGGGGAGTCGCCTATCTCCTCTCCTTGCTGGAGGCTCCACCCAGCAATGTGTTCTCGGAGAGGGTCCAGACTATGCCAGGTATGACCAGGCCTTTCAGTCCTCTAGTTCCTCAACCATGGGCAGCATGTGCCTTAGCGTACATCAAAGAAATGGATGTTTTGACCAACAAAAAGGTCGAACTACGCGGAGGAGGAGGGGGAAAGCCAAAGAATCCACCTGCATCACCAGCCGCCCCAGCAGAGGACACCGAGAAGACACCCAGCCCTCGTCGGAGGCCCAAGTTTCCCAAGAAGCCAGGGTCAGCCGACCCGAAGGCAGCCTGAGAAAAGCTGAGCAAGATGTTTCACCTGTGGGAGGCCATGGGTATATGGACTTTGGACTTTTGAATGAATCGCCTCTTGTTGCAGGATCGTGCAAAGACGCCCCTGTTGACAGCAAGCCTTCTACTTCCAATGTGTCCCATAAGCACAGCAGATCCCATGTTCCTTTACCACAAAAAATGCATGAACCTGTTTCACGACAGCCCCACCTACTGACATTCGGTAAGTGGGCCGCAAATCTAGTTCCCATGGTCCTCAAATCTCGCACCCCGTTCAGTGCATTTTTGAGCCACTCCATTCAGTTGTCCAAGGCCCTCAATGATGACCTTGCACCGACTTTCTTTCCCGTGCCTATACCTCCGGGGTATTGTCATGTGATGCCTGCAAATCCTAGTGCCAGTCGTCGTCGCCAGTGCCACTTGAGTCGTGTGTTGCATACTACTATCATGGCCCTGAATTTCTGGTACTCTGGTGGGAAGTTCGTTGATTCCACCGCCTTGCAGAGAGCTCCCAACCGTTTGCATAGAGTCCTGTTTCGTCGCATTCGGTCGCTTTTGAAGTCGGATGGCCCTGCTCTTGCGTTTGAGACAACCAAAGCAGGCCGTAGGTTTCCAGAGCTTGTTGCTCGTTTGTCCGAATTAAGTGAGGTTATGACCTATAATGGCATCAATGGGGATCCTTATGGCAAGACCTTTGGGGGGGTTGAGGTGATCAAGGACGACAGTGTCATGCCGGAATTGCAGCCCTATCGTGATCTTGATCCCAGTCGCCTACTTCTTTATGGATCAGGACACTTCGATGCTACAGACTTCTTGGACGATCCCTTGGTGTTGCCGTATCGAGACCCTGCAATCCTTAGTGTTGATGTGTTGCCTGGCCCTCGTCCCGCCATGAGAGAAGCACCCGAGACCTTAGGCCAATTAGCATCCATATGGGATAAGCAGGGGCTTTTAATGATTCATAAAGAAGCCATTGACCCCAACAAATATGTCAGAATCTTCAATGCCTTTAAATCAGAGAGTCAAGATAGGCAGATAGGAGATAGAAGGGGAGCCAACTCCCTAGAAAGCCGTGTCTCCAGTTTTGGCCCATCCAGCCAGCTACCAGCTGGTTGTGACTTAGGTGAGTTGTGCATTGATCCCAAGAAGCAGTCGCTAGCCATAAGCATCACTGATCGCAAAGATTTCTATCATCAATTTTGGTGCAGCCGGCAGAAGACAATTGGTAATAGCCTGGGGCCTCCTGTCCATGAGGATTTCGTCAGGACCTGTAGTGCTTATGATGTCTACTTGCAAAGCTACTCCAAAAAGAGATATGATAGATCTAGGGAAGGGGATCGCCTTAATAGCCACAGTCCATCTTTGTTGCCGAACCAGCTTTGCCACATTGCTTTCCAGTCAATACTGCAGGGCGACCACTGCGGGGTGGACATTGCAACATGTGCCCACACTTCTGTGCTACGTGCCGCTGGACTTTTGAGGCATGGGTCACAACTTGTGGCAAACCAACCACTCCGAAGCGCAACTTCGTGCCAAGGACTTGTGATAGACGATTTCTTTAGTGTGTCAGTGGAACGTGATGGTACCCTCCCCGAAGAGTCCCAAGCATACCAAGACTATCTCGTCTCTCAGTCAGTGTACTCCAAGTATCAACTCATGGGATCACCTCAAAAAGACATCCTTGGACTTCCTTGTGGTAAAATAATCGGGGCTTGGGTAGATTCAAGGGAGGAGACACGCAGGAGAGGCTTGACCACCATATCCTCTCCCCCACAAAAAAGGCTTGGACTTTCCCATGTGTCGCTTTCGGTGGCAGCACTCAGTCATACCAGTGATTCGTTGCATCTGTGCCTCATTGGAGGGTGGGTCTCGGCAATGGGCTTTCGTCGCCCCATGTACTCCCTTTTCCAAAAGGCCTATGGACTTGTTGACACTCTTGCCTTCGATCCAAACCATCCTAAACTGGTTCCCTTACCCAGACTGGTTGCCCAAGAGCTTGTGTTAGCTGCTATCCTTCATCCCCTGATGATGACAGACATTGGATCCATATACCATGACAGGATCTTTGCTACCGATGCCTCTCAACACAAAGGGGCCATCTGCAGCATGCCAGTCAGCCGTGAGTATGCTGAGATTATCTGGAAGACTTCTCGATCCAAAGGCAGTTACACCAGACTCCAGACACCTGCAGAAGCCCTGTTGAAACGATTAGGTATTGCTGAAGAGTGTGATCTTCCCGATGGATTTCGAGATGAGCCCTCACCTACTAGACCTTTAGCATATCGGTTCGACTTTGTGGAGGTGTATGCAGGGGCCGCTAAGGTGACAAAATACATGGTTGGACTTGGATTTTCAACATGCCCCCCACTGGATCTTTCTTACTCTGAAGAATACGATCTTAGGTACAGCCATGTACTGGCGTGCTTGACATACCTTGTTTCAGAAAGACTAGTTCTAGCAGTCATGCTAGAACCGCCATGCACCACATATAGCATCATACGCAGGCCGGCATTAAGATCGAAAGAGGTGCCTTACGGGTTCCGTCCCGATGAAGAGAAAACAAAGGTTGGAAACCAGCTTGCTGCCAGGGCCTGCCAAGTCTTCTACATCGCAGCCATCAACTTTGTTGCCGCCATGTTGGAAACAACTTTTAGTTCTCTGCTAAAGCACCTACCGTTCTACAAAGCCGCCGCTTCCGTTGAAGGTGCCAAGCAAGTCAGGGTGGACTCGTGCCGATTCGGCTCGCCTCACCTAAAAAGTTTTCGGATGTTGTGTGCTCACCTCAAAACAGAGCATATTAGCCTTAGGTGTCGTTGCTGTAAGCCCCACTTGCAGGTGCAGGGTAAATACACCAAAGCCTCAGCCACATATACTGACGAGTTGTCCCTCGCGATAGCCAAGACCTTTGGTGAGTGGATTGTGACTGAGAAGAACCGTCTTTCTGAGGAGGCCTCTCCTAGTGCAAAGGGTCTTGAAAGTTGCGCTATCAACAATCTTGCCATCTCGGGACAGTGGAGTGTAGATTCGGCCTGGAGTTTTCGAAAAGAGTCACACATCAACATCCTGGAAGAGTCTGCATTGTTGAGGCTGGCTCAGAGATGCACCAAGATAGCATACCCTACCAGGCTCACAGTCTTGGTAGACAGCAACGTTGTCAGGGGTGCTACCGCCAAAGGTCGCAGTTCGTCGTTAGGCCTGAGCACAGTCCTTCGCCGTCTCAACGCCATTTGTGTTGCAGCAGCTTTATATATGCATATTGCCTTCGTTCCTACCAGACTAAACATATCCGATGATCCTACCAGGGATCGCTCCCTCCGTGCCGCATCAGCCGGGATAGATGTTTCAGGGCTTTCTCGTGAAGAGCTCTTTGACTTTTTCTTGATGCACAAGCTGAGAAGGTGGGCTTCAAACTGGGCATGGCTTGTTTTGAGGATGAATGGCATGTGTGTGTTGAAGTGGAAAGACCGTAGTCTTTATAGGTGCAAGTGGACTTCTTTCAGAAACCCTTTCGTGCAGATGGATTTCGACACCACTCTTGGATTTCCGGGGGAGGGCCCTGCTCGTCGCCCCCCTCGTTGCCACCAGGGTTGTGTGTTTTCTACGTTGCGTTCTTCCTGGATTTCCCATCACTTTCCCTTGTCGCTCCTTGCTTTTCTGTGTGTCGCGTTTGCTTGTGGACTTTCAACCAACTGTGTGTGCCCCGTCTCGGATTTGGATTTCTTCCCTCTCTGCTTTGCCGTTCTGTTCTGTACCTCTGGTCCGTGTCTGTCTTGTCTCGTCTCGGTCGGGGGTGCCATGGCTATGCCTGTTCAACCTACAACTGCAGGTGAGTTCAAACGTGCTGGGATCAGACTACAAACAGGACCGCTGCCTGAGGGGAGGCCCGTCCAACCTTTGACAGGGTCAACACGTGAAAAGTATCTGAAGGTTTTTCGAGCTTGGGCTGCTGCAGAGGGCATTGACCTTGATGCCCTTCTGGAGAACAGCTACTCATGGGTCGAAGAGATCAACATTGTACTTTGTCGGTTTGGGAGACAGTTGTTTGAAGCTGGCAAGACGTACAATCAGTATGCTGAGACGATTAACAGCATTACCTCCCTACGACCCTCACTGAGACGCCAAATGCAAGGGGCGTGGGATTTGGGCTACGCTTGGATGAGACAGGAGCCTTCACAACACCATGTAGCAATGCCGGGGGTTGTCGTGTTGGCGATGATTGCAACATCTCTTATGTGGGGATGGTTAGCTTTTGCAGGGGCCTTAGCAATTGGTTGGGGTTCATTGCTTCGACCAGGTGAGATTTTTGGTCTTCAGCGGAGAAACCTTCTTTTTCCATCTGACTGTGGCAACTCAGTGCCCTACTGTTTGGTCTCATTGATGGAGCCTAAGACGAGATTCACTGCAGCAAGGCACCAAAGCACCAGGCTTGATATTCCAGACCTCCTTCAAGTTGCTACCCTGGCTTTTGAAAAATTGCCGCCGACACGTTACATCTGGCCGTTCTCTCCACAGACATTTCGCAACAGATTCAAAACAGTTCTTTCTGCTATTGGCTTACCGACAGTGCACTCAACAGGAATGAAAGCACTTGACCCGGGGTCGCTGAGAGCAGGAGGAGCTTCATGGTTGATGCAAGTCACCGACAGTGGTGACATAGTCCGACGCAGGGGACGATGGCAGAATCAAAGGATCATGGAAGTGTATGTGCAAGAAGTTGGAAGCCTTATCTACTTGCAATATCTTGATCCTTTGACAAGACAGAAGGTAATTGAGTTGGCTTCACATTTCCCTGCTGTTTTGAATCGAGCTTTCTCTCTTGAGTCGGCAAAAATACCTCACAATATTTGGTTTCTACTTTACTCCAGCTGAAAGATGACTTGAGCAGATGGGGGTAAGACGGGAGGTAAAGAATGACTTGATTCAATCTGTGGTCCACCTCTTTTTCCACCCCTTCTTGAAGCCCGTGGTACAATGTGGACCCTCAGCTCTTGATCAAGCTGTGGCAGAACCTGATACGCTGAATGGAAAAAGGAAGGACGCTTGAGTGGGTGCTTAATACCCTCGATTGCACACTGACCTTTCCTGCTCAAGGTTCCCTCCCCCCACACCCATATCACTGGAGGTAAAGAATGACTTGATTCAATCTGTGGTCCACCTCTTTTTCCACCCCTTCTTGAAGCCCGTGGTACAATGTGGACCCTCAGCTCTTGATCAAGCTGTGGCAGAACCTGATACGCTGAATGGAAAAAGGAAGGACGCTTGAGTGGGTATATAAATGTTATAAGTTATAAATATATGAGATGTTTATATTATAAATTCATACATATAGTGTTCAGCACCAGGCTTTGATCCAACAATGTCAACCCTCCATGAGGTGCTGGAACTGACCTTTAAGCCTCGGCGTCCAGCATGGGATGTCCCAGGCGTTGCAGGAGAGCAGCCCTGGTGGAGCAGATATGCGGAGGTCTTGTTGGCAGATGTTCGTCGCTTGGAGCCGAACGGAAACATGGAGGGAGTTTACCATGAGAAGGTGAGATGGACCAACAATTTGCATCCACTTGGGATGCTGAAATGATTAAATCCGGCTACTTGGGATGTTTTGAGATGATTGTTTTTAACGTGTTTTTTGGTGAGTATTCATCTTCTCAAGTGCAGGATCTTGGTCCCTGAAAAGTGTGGCACAGTTTCACACTGTTACAGTATATATTATTGTATAAGCTTTGCATCACATGGCCGCATAGCTTTCAACGCAGAAGGCGTGATGACATCAGAGTGCTCCGAGGATACCAGGCTGCAAGCCGCGCTATGCTGTGGTTTGATGCGGCAATCTTTCTAGCAGATGCGGAATGTGCTAAGCCCCTGACAGCATGGGGTTGCTACGCCCAAGTCAATGATCCTGGATTGCAAGTGAGAGATGACAGAGATGACAATTGTTTTAAGAAGTTATTGGCCAAGTGGCGGAGCATCCAGTGCACATTCCTGCCTATCTTGCTAAGGATTTCTTACAAATTACTTTTCTCACGCAGACTATGATGCAGGCTGAATCGGTTTTGACTTTCCATCTAAGTCTTTTCCCTCTAAACATTTCCATTAGAAAGCCTGAGGAGGTGATATTTTTCCAGCATGATGCTGTTGCTGTTGGAGATATCAGGATTGCCATTTTTTCGCAGGTCTTGGCTTTGGGAAGTTTTAGCAAAGCTTGGCGCTTCAGTGGATCCTCTGATTTTCCGATCCTCGTCCGTGGAGAGTTGATCCTAGTTGCTTGGCTGTAGGGCTGCGTTTTTTTGGCGTGAAAACCCATGATGACTTTTGGGTGATTTTTGGCCATTCAAGGGGATCAGTATGAATCAGTGATCCTTGCAAGTCTTCATCTTTTTCTATTCGAATGGCTTGTCAGCTTCCATCTTTTTCGTTAGATTTGGTGCACACTTTGAAGGCAGCCATCCTGACGGTGATTTCGTTTTCGAGTCATTGTCTTAGAGCCCTGGCAGCATGGATGTGGTTGTGAAGGGTTTTTAGGGATTTATGAAAAGAACGGATTTGCCTCCCATGCCTTTTGAAGCAAAGGCTACTTCGTGGACTTCCGTGACTTGCCTTCCCCTTTAGTGGTTGTGAATCTTGAGAGTTGAAGAAAGCCGCAAGTTTCCATGGCATCTGTTGGTTTCCTCGTCCTGAGGTGAGATGGCTGCAGGGCTTGGGGCATTGAGAAGCCTTCGTCTTGCAATGACTTCTGGAAGCTCAAGATTTTGTCAGTGCTTGGCAGATATTTTGCCTGTCTTGAGCCTAGATTCCGTTGGTCACCATTCCACTCCTGACCATGCATTGACTTGAGTGTGCAGCTCTGAAAATGACTTTACTTGCATGGTTGTGAAGGCAATGACACAGATGCTGGGTCTGATCTGTGTGGTCCAGTACACGTTCGCAGCTACCGCACTCGAGATCTTGGGCCGACAAAATGCTCCAGGATTTGTAGATCCCTCAGATATGGATCTATTGATATTTGCGGGAAGTTGAGAGATGGTTCCCATTTGGTTCCCATTTGACATCCTTGTGACCCCATGCACAAACCCCTGGTGCCAGGTCACCTTTCCTGATGCGGCAATGTCACTTCTTCAAATTCTTCTCAATGCCGATGGGATCACCATGGCTAGAGAAAATTTGCAAAAGGCCCCCGTTTTCAGAACAATGCCGCATTCATGGGCATGTTGAAATTCATCATACTGCAGAAATGCAAAGAAAATAGCAACTGCGACATGTATGCGCCAGGCCCATCCAGCGGCTGCAATCATATTTGTAGCATACTATGCAATTGCAGTCCTTGTGGTGGTAAATCTTGTCACAGCGTGGAGGGCTAAGTTTACCGTTTACCGTATATTGTTTCTCAGGCGCTATTCATCGAAATTGGCATAGCGGTTGAACTCGTTCAGATTCAGCTGCCAGATCTGCCAGCATCGCGGCGAACTCGCGCGTTAACCGCGAGTTTCTTGCCGAGGTTAATGATTGAATTCTACCGGGCAAGCTTGGCCGAGAATGTGGAACGTTGTGAAGCCAGACGGTCTGAGCTGACAAGACAAGTTCAGGCCCATGCTTTGATGATGGGAAGATGTTTCGCATGCAAACGACATGTATTAAATGTATTGACTTTGTATCCTTTGCATTTGCAACTTCATGACTTCATGTTAGTGGAAGGACTTTTTTTGTTTAACAAGATGTTTTCATATTTAGTCAGGGTTTAATGTGAACTGTATCTATACAAATCTGACTTCGTGCCAGGATCTGCTGCGAGAAATGGAGGTTGTTGAGAACCTGGGCTTTGAGGTGACAGGGGGATCGAAAGAGAGTCTTGCCTGCAACGCCAAACTTGCAGATTGACATTCCAATATGGCAACACAATATATACGTCTGAAAAGGAGCCTAGCGATTTAGAATGACTTGGAAATATGATGGTTGTTGCAAGTTTGATTTTAGGATCGATTCCTGTCAGAGATTTAGTTTTTGGGGTAAGGGTTGTGCCTTCGACTCAGACCTCCGAGGGGGTTGGAAGCTCAGGACTGGAATAGAGAAGCTCCGAGAGAGTTTCCTGGGCCGCGGGCATGACATCGTCGACGAGGAGTTGCTCCGTCAGGCCTGGTTCGGGAGGGTTTGAGTTTTGCTGAGCATGTCAGCATTTGTCAGATTTTATGTTATTTTTATGTCATGTTGATAATGATGTGGTTGAATGCGGTTCAATGTGGTTTTTCACGTGGTTTGCTTTGTTTTGTTCATGGCTTTGTCGCTTTACAACTTGTTGGATGAGGTGCAAAAAGAAGCCCCGTTGGATCTTCTGAGATTACATCGTTCCAAAAGCGGCAGCTTCGGATCGGGCAGCAATCCTGCATCACCGGGAAGGCACTCATAAGCAATCGTGAATCCTCGATTGTACAGATTTTTCTCATGTCTCTTTTTGCCGGATATTTTGAATAACAGAGTCAGAAGATGTTCATGTTGTGGTGGATTTAGATGTCTTCACAAACAAAGCATAGAGAAATGGAACGATCAAGACCTTAAAATTGGAAACTGAAGAGAGGTGCCTGACTTTTTTCGGGTCCGATGGGCTGATGAGCCATCACTCCCCGGAGAACTGACAGCAGCTTGACAAACCAGCTGCGCGTTGGTGGATTCAAAGCCAATCCAAGGAAGGTACAGCTCTGGTATCCAAACTTCTCTGGTTCCCGGGGAAGGTATCCCAATATCACATGGCCATACATGGCTAAGAGGTCCCTTAGACTCTTTGACTCTTTCTGAAACGCTCAGAAACAAGTCAATGATAGGAAGTCGGGTACCCCACACCGCAGCTTCCTTAGGCGAAACTGATGGTGTGTGGAGTCTTAGAGCCTAGGGGCATAGTGAAGGAGTAACTTTTTCCTTGAGGTCCTTTCCATTCTGCCAGTGAGAAATGAGCATTGACAGTATAGTGCCCACACTGGATCATCCACGAGAGATGCCTAGGGAGGTCGATGATTTCCAGTCATTGCTGGGGTAACCGAAGGTCCTGTTGCCCTGGCTATTTGGAGGGAGCGGTACTGGTTCATTCGTAAAGATATGAGTTGAACCAGGGAGCCGTGGAGTCGAACTTGTTGGTTGGAAAGGCATGAAAAGTGTCGAACTGTCTGACATTTGAAATGGATCATAGTTTCACGGTCCTAGTGCAATGCTTCTGCACCATTTTTCTGGGAGGGCTTGCAACTTAGGAGGACAAGCCTTCAATCATTGCGCTAAGTGATGTGCACATATGTCCCTCAAGTGTAAGCTTCCCCAATTTGAAGAACTTTCCCGCTTGCCAGCAAAATCTTTGCACTCTATGAGATCACTGATTCAGCCAAAATGAACCACAACCACCCAACTTAACACATGCAACTAGCTGCAGTTTTCAGGTGTGGCAGCACTTCAATAGGCTGACTTTAATAAGCCTCAACTCACGGGATTGAAAGGTGCCACTCAACTGCCCTC
Organism: Breviolum minutum Mf 1.05b.01; assembly: GCA_000507305.1. Lineage (NCBI taxonomy): Eukaryota > Dinophyceae > Suessiales > Symbiodiniaceae > Breviolum > Breviolum minutum. The sequence continues at coordinate 705 of DF244239.1, read as the reverse complement.
CAGCTATGGCATCCCATGGAGAATGTGCATTTCTATGGTGTGCCCTAAACAAATCCACAAGGCTGGCAAATGCCATCTGCCTTCACCCTGGATCAGTTGTATCTTCAGTGAACCTTTGGTGGTCCATTTGCAGGAACACCAGCAACCTTTTGATGGAAGTTCCCTACAAGTTCCATGAGCCAACTTGTGGACAATCTCGTGGCGAGGAACACTTGGGGGGGTTGTTTAAGTGCCCAAGATACACTTTGCAATCAAATGTCTAGTCCTTCAGGAACAAAGGGCATCTCCATGTTTCCTTCACTAAAGAAAAACGGACGACAAGCTTTTTGAAATCTGCCGTCGAGTGTCCTTGTCACGGGCCAAACGGCATTCAAGTAAACTGAACTATGTATGGTTACCCTCAGTCCTCAGTATTGTGTTTGTTGGATTTGCTTGATTCAATGCCAGAGAAGCTGCCCTCATTTCAGTTTTTCTTTGATCCAAATAAATTTGACAGGCTCTTGCATCATTTCTGCAAAGCTCTGATCCGATTCATTTGCAGGCTGGTTCTTGTGATGCTTATGATGTGAATCTGATAACATCCCATTTATTTTTGGGCCATTTATAGGGGTCCCATAAAAATATGTAAACATTCCTTCTGAGAAGTAAATATATGTACATATATATGTGTGTATATGTGTATATACATACCTATGTAAAATGGAC
>DF244238.1:0-29549 GCA_000507305.1 Breviolum minutum Mf 1.05b.01 | reverse complement strand
ATTTTAAAATAAATGACTTTAAAAATGACTAAGAGATTAATTAGCATTATATAATAATAGAGGTTTGTGTGGATGAAGTGTTTGAAAATATTCATAGTTGCAACAGTAAGGATTTAGAATATTTTTTCAGATACAAAATTGAAATGGAACTAGAGAGGAGAAAAATAATGAGAAGGAAAGAGAATATGAAAAGGGCGTGAAGAAGACATATATCATATAATAAACAATATAAATCATGTAATGCTTTTCGTTTGGCTTAAAAATGACTGAAGGGAATATTTCCTATATTTAAAAATTAGACATATTATGGATAGTCATCACACTAATAAGACTTATCAAGAGGAGTACAAGGAACAATTTAAAAATATGATTGATGAACAAATTGAACAACACATAGGGATGGAAAGAGGGGAAGATATCTTAAGATGTAGAATGACCAAAAAAAATTAACAGCCTCAAACTGCTACACTAGAATACTACAACATTGAAAAGGATGATGATAAATATGTATTGGGCTGGTGATTTCATTTAATTTTATAGAAATAATTATATGAAGGTATTGGAGGTTTTAAGCAAAGTCCGGGTTTGATTTTGGTAAAGTCGGAGTGTGATTTTGGTAAAGTCGGAGGGTGATTTTGGTAAAGTCGGAGTATGATTTTGGTAAAGTCGGGGTGTGATTTTGTAGGGGTGGTGCTGGGGGTGGTGGTGTAGAGGTGTCCGTTATAATTTCTATTCAATGTCTAAATACTTGGTATTCCAGTGCGGGATATGGGGTATTCCACTGTGGGAAAAGGGGTAGTGAGGGATATGGGGTAGTCCGTCGCTGGATATGGGGTATTCCACTGCTGGATATGGGGTATTCCATATGGGATATGCTGTTAATTGGGTCTGACATTGAATACAAAAAATTGGAAGACATCCGCAGCTATTTAGATGAAATCTTTCCTAAATTAAATACCCCATAAATTACATAATAACTTACTATATAATTTGCGTTGTTTTGTTTTGTCTTGGCCTGTTTTTTTTCGGGGGAGGTGGGTGAGTTGGGCGGGAGTTTTGTCCTAAAGACATATCAACGTATATAGAGTATATAGTATGGACAAAAGACAGTGTAAAAGGTGTTGTGTAGTTAAAGCACTTGAAGACTTCAAGGATACCAACAAATACTGCGAAAGATGCCTAGAAATGGAGAGGGAAAAGTACCAGAAGAACAGAGAGAAAAACAGGGAGAGGTGGCAGAAGTATTACAGAAATAATAAAACAGAAATCCTTGAAAAAGGGAAAGAATACAACAAAGAATATAGAGAACTTGAAGTGTTTTGTGATTTCTGCCAGTGTAAAGTGAAAAAATGTAGGTGGTCTAAACACTTACAAACAGAGAAGCATAAACATAATGAAACGGTTCAAAATGATGAGGAAGAAAAAGTAAATAAAATGACAGATGAAGAAAAGGACGAATATTACAAGATAAAGAAGTTGAAACACATATGGAAAACTGTGTGGTTGAGGAGTTAATTATATACCATAGATATTTCTACACAAATTACCTTATACAATACGTACTATTATATAAGGTAATATTTTTTTGCTGTTTTGTTTTGTGGGGTGCTGTTGGGAGGGCGTTGTTGTGTATGTGTTTGCTTTGTTTTTATGAGTATTGCTTGTAGGTATGTGTCTGCTTTGATTTGTATGTATGCTTGTATGTAAGTTTGTGGTATGCCAGTGAGTTGGGCGGGTCTTTTGCTGGGGGCTCTCCTTCTCTAGCTGTGTCGCATTCACATACCTTGGAAAATGCCAGAAGAGTTGGGTCACATCCAATATCCAATGGCTACCGCCCATGCCGAGCCCAAAAAGTTTGAAAAGTCCACCAGTAGGAATTGATGCACCAACCCTGCCGGCCTGTGATGGCGGTTGGGATGCACAGGGCACGAAATCTACATGCAAGCACAGCAAAAACCATCGAATTAGAGGAAGAAAGAATCAAAACTAAACCGAAAAGACAAAACAAACTGCTCAACATGACTTTCTGAAAAAAGAGAAAAATCATGTCATTGGCACATGTCAAGTGAGTAACCCCTCGGCCCGGCCCTGAACACAAGGGGTCGGCAGATTAGCTGACAGATCTGACTGTATCAATCCGGTCAGGAGATGCCAGACAGTGACGATCTTCTTACGCCTTGGTGCACCTGCTTTGGTTCCCAGGCTCTGGAATTCCGAGAGTTGAAACAGGAGAAAACTGATGACTAAAGTGACTGAAGACACGAAAAAACTCAATGTCAAAGATCTTCCGGAAGGTATTGAAGAAAATGCTCCTGAATAAGCTCAAGTTTGGATTCATGTAGGAGTGTCGGCAGGGTCGGGTACTGACTGTACCATGTAGCTCTTGCGGCCCCATTCCTTCTGCAGGTTTGCTCACACTATGCAAAGACTACCAACACCAAAGTGAAACTTGGTTCCGCAAGCTGGAGCTTTGTGAACGCATGATAGATTCTCTGGGCATGAGCTTTCGATCTTCCTACTAGTTGGCCAGAATGATTAAAGAGAGTTTCTTGAAGTCTTCGGTCTTTATGACTTTACGGATGATGTTGAAAACTGTCTACAAAGAGAGCGACTCGGCAGTAAATGGGCCGGTGAAAAATACATGAGACCAATGAGACCAAGGCCAGGAAAGCAGGAAAGGTGCAAGATGGTGCAACGTATCACCGGTACGAAATCAAGAAATCCATATCTGTCCATCCGTTCTGCAGCACAACGGCTTTGGCTGCGTGAAAAGTCTTTGCTAAGGAAATTTGTGAACGATTGTGGTTGTGCATCCGGAACACCCGGAAAAGGCTTCTGCATGTCCAATGTACCGGCTTCAGACATCTCTGGCTGCAACTTGGTTTAAACAGCCCAAAAGCCAGAAAAAATGGATCCTTTGTCATTGCCCGACTTCCATTCCTTTTCATTGTAGTACTGCAAAGCACCTGTATTTGCTTCTTTGTACAGTTGTGAGGGCCTACTACATATGTATGATTTATATAATTCTGTATTCTGTACAGCAAAAATATCTCTCGCTGATTCTGCTTGTACCTTTTCCCAGGCGAGGGCTGGGCACGCGAACAAATGCAGATGCCAGGTCATGCGACCCCAGGTGGAGTTGTTCAGGGAATCGCTGTGCTCACTTGTAAAATATTGCAAGAAATCAATACATGTGTCCTTTCACTGACTTACTCTAACTGAGTCATTAGATACTGTAGCTGAGTTATTGTGTTTTTGGTAGAGTGCTTGAATCCAACTGTTGTGAAGTTGAGCTTGGCAACCACTACTCTTGCCACTTGGCGCTGTGTTCGAAATCTAGAAGATGCTGTCGTTTTTGCAAAACTTGGAACTCAGTTATTGGCCTGCTTGAAACTTGAGTTTCAGCCTCTTCCTTAAATAGATAGCAATAAATTCACCAGTCTTGAATCAGACAAGACGCAAAATTCCCTCCATTTTGGATCCATTGTGCAAGAACTAGAGTGAGTCTCCAAATAAAACGGTTTGTTTAGGATAAATGTTGTCAGGTGTTTGACCGCACGGTTGTCAGTATTCAAAAATAAGGCAAATTTGTATGACAGCCAGCCCTTCCATCTTGTGTGGCATACTGTGGTTTCAATTTGTGATTCCACACAACTTATCCGTACTGACTTTCCCGTTTAATGTTCCGTGCTGTCATCACAGCTTGTCACACCGACTTCACCTTGCTGCTGCGCATTTGGAAGGGGCCGCCTTGGCCTGAATGATTCACTGACCAGGTGTTGCTCAACCAAAGGATGGCGACAATTCCTGCAAAGAGCTGCAGGGCAAAGAAGAGGTCGACATCAGCACTTGCTAAGGCCACGTCGGATAAGGGTGGAAGGAGGAGAACAGTGAGAACAGTATACAGAAGTGACATTTTTGGGAAATAGAGCTCTCCATAAAATCAAGCTGCATAGTCCAAGGTGGTTTGGGATGAAAAACTGGGTCGCAAGAACAGGGGCAAAGATTTTACAAGACTGTATCAGATTGAATCTCGATTGAACACGGATCTTCCATTCTTTGTTTCACACCGCGCATTGCCACATTGATCTGAGGGTGAGAATGGAGAAGGAATGAATTTGCTCACCGCTGCGAGCCAAGTATCTTGAGATCCTAGTTCCTGAATGCTGATGGCTCCGAAAGCTCTTGATGCCATTGTTTGGTTTCGCCGCATCGATCTTGCCAAGCCTATTTTCGATGCAAGTTTGCTTGGAGCTATTCCTCCACTGCACTCTGTCCGTCGATTCGAATTGGTAGTACCATTGTAATGCCAATATTCAATATTTAGTTTTTTTGGTAGTTACCATAGCAATCGGAATTCAGACGAGGTCAGGTAAAGAGAAGCACAGTTGATCATTGTGAAGAGATGTGAAGAGTGCGACCAACACCTGCAGTTTTCAGCGAGGGGCCTTTCAACCCAATGCTCCGCACTTGCGGATGGGCTCGGATACAGAAGTCTGAGTGGCACAGGACGGGTTGCATACATTGGCCGTCTACAAGATGGAATATTGATTTGACATGGAAATCAACGTTAGACTTGCAACACATGCCATTCGAAAAGCGGAAACTTGCCCACGAAAAAAGTCCTGATGATCAAGATCATGGATTGAACGACAGTATCATAATGTCATAGACTCTAATCTGAAACCTCCAGAAGTTGGGAAGACATTTGAAGACATTGCCAACCCAAATAGGTAGCTTGCGCAGTCATTCGCTTGTTTCCTGGCGACTCACGCTTTCTTTGGAAAAAGGGCAGCGGCAAGTGATGTCAATGTGTTGGTTTCAAATGATTTGTGTATCAAGCAGCACGTATCATGACAGCGATGAAATGCAGACAGGTCGGTGCCATGCTTTCCTCGCCTTTTGCGACTCGTATCTTACTGAAGCTTCCGTGCGCAACCAGTCATTGAATGTTCGTGCACGTGGCAGGTGAAGCATGTGCCAAAAGTGGTGCGTCAACCACGGCAGCAGCACAGGGAGGTGGCTGCAGAATGTCGCATATGTCGTCATCATGTTATTTCAAAAACAATGGCCCTGGCCTGTCTTGGCCATGGCCAATGTCTTGCTTGCATCAAGAGGATGAAAATAGGTTCTTAAATCTTAAAGGCGATGCGTTGTCTATCCTAAATCCTACTGGTAGTTGCGGGCATTTGTAGGCATGGAAGACAGATGACGCTTTGCTTCCTCTTTTGTTGGGAAATTACAGCCGTGATTTCCGAAATGTGAAGCCTAGATGTATGAGAACGCTCTTGCGAATTGTGCACCTGCAAGTTTCAGGAGCATGTTTTTTTCTTTTGTTTGGGCTCTCATTCCTCAAAAACAATGCCTGAAATTTTGCACAAACCCATACTTTCGTGAGAACATGAAGGACCCCCCCATGCCAAGATTTTGTGTTCTTTCTTTGGCTAAAGTCGCAGGTTGAGGAATTCATTGACATCCCTGTGCCTCAGCATGTAGAGGAGATTGTCAAGGCTGCCTTCTGCACTTGCAATAGTAACGCATTGCCATCCAAGGGTCTTCTGACAGAGTGTGATCTAGCAGACGGTTGTTGAAACGTCAATGATATAAAATCACAGAAACTTCCAGCATTGAAAATATCCATGGGAAAGTGTCATGGACAAATGTTGTCTTGCATGACATTTCCCATGTTGTTTAGAGTTTAGAGTCATTTTGGTACGTCCGGAACAGGGGTGTAGATCTGTTTGAATTTTGAATGAAACTCAATCCTCTGCTTTTGGGAACAGCAGAGACATTGAGTTTCTGGAGAGGTGAGCAAGCCGATTCCGCAGGCGTGGCCGGGTGTTGGTGTCTTCGACAGTGGGATACTATCAGTATCCTTAGAATCACAAACAAATCAAGCTCCCAACTTACACAGGTTTGACATGTCTACCTTTGGACAGGGTCCGAAAACTTATTTATGGGAATAAAAGTCTTTACTTTCGGTGTGAGAATCTATCCCCTGATTTTTCACATTTGCAACTGGTTGAACTGATGGAGCTCTTACACAGCAAGATCCCACCTGGGTGCCCTACACCTTCGATTCTAGAACGTCTAAAGGCCGTTTGATACACTACCATTTGGGGAGCTGTGATTTTTTCTGTTGCGGGTCGATTTACGACCATACATATATACAAGTAGCTACATAATTACATATATATATGTATGTATATACATATGTAAAAAATATATATACATATATACGTATATCATATATCTATGTACTCTGCTGCTCATGACTAATGAGTCAGTGCCTTTTCTGGTCTTTCCTGCCGATGTTTCCCCAAGACTGTGTCACGTTGCGGGTGCTATGAGTGTCCGATTGAGAGGGGTACACTGGTTACACCTGTCAGACCGCTTACATGACTAAATTCACAAAAAACAATCAAGAGAACACAATGAAAAAAAGGCAACCAGCGCAGCAAACGTAAGCAGCATCCAGCACAAGGGCCTCCCAGGGTACGTTTTGCATCCACGCTGATCACTATGATTAATATGAATATCATAATAGTAAACACCCTGATTTTGAAATTGGCAAGGCCCATGGAAGTTGACCACCCAGGGCATGACCGCGTCACTCCAGGAGCGTGTTCTCACAAAGCCAATTGAGCAGATCTTGGAGATAGTAGTTCCAATGATCCACGAGGAGGCATGAGCAGACCTGTTTCGCAGATCATGTCGAAGTGGTTCACATTTTCAAAGGTCAAATAGAGTTGGAGTTGATGAGTTCATTTTCTATATCTTTCAATGGACGGGTCTTTGACACGGACGATGGTTGGGACGGTTTATCTGCATGTCATGCCTCTCATGCTTTTCCTGTTGAAATGACAGCAAGAGTATATATCTGATCTGGTATGATGGGATGTCCACCCCATCAGTCTAGCATGGCCTACCCCCTCGTAGTTCAGGTGGTTTTGGTGCCCAAGATTCTTCGCGCAGAACGCCAGTTGCATGTCAGTGTGGAGGAGCTTGGTGAGCCCAGTGAAGAAAGCACAAGTGACAGCAAGCAGCACAGCAAGTGGCACTGACAGACGTTTTGATTTGTGACACTCGTAGGTTGGCCGTGCCTGGCTAAGGGTCTTGAATAATTCCAAGACTCTGACCCGTGCAAGCAAGTAACTCCATGAGTCTCAACACCTTTGTGAACAGCTGTTGAACAATTAATGCATCCTACGCATATGCCTTTGACGAATCAGCAGAATCTGCCACATTCTGAGGTTTGTGGACGTGCCTGTGCCACAGATTAAGGAAGAGGCATCGATGACTGAAGGATTCCAATGAGGGACAAGACAGGTTCATAAACAGGGAGGTTGGTAGACCAGATCATTTTGCTTCAACACTCCACGACAAGAATCCACAAGACTAGTCTCAGTGGCTTATGGAACCTTGTAAGCCGTGTGTCATTTGGGTTGAAAATGGATGTAAGATTCTGATTCCAACTTGCCAACGAAGCCAGGGTATACCAGGGTCAAGACTAACTTGTAGACTAGCATGAGCCGCCGAGAGAGCAAAATGCCAGAGTAGAGACAAAAAGGCGTAAGGTGACTTTTGCAAAGTCTTCCGCATATTCAGTGATACATGTTACATGGCATTGACATCAAAGGGTGGGTCATAGATTATTCGCTCAGGATCAAGTTGCATTTGGAACTTTATTCAACAGGGGCAGTTCTCAAGCATCCGCGCTGTGCGTTTCTGACACATGGGTAGGTAGTGCGTGTGCGGAAGGAGTTGGTGCAAGAGAGGACACAGTGCAGTAAACGGGTCCGGTGATGTGTTTTTACATGATGCAATATTCGCAAGATTGGTCTGCTTTGCTTCAATGCAGAAGTGACATGGACACTGACTTACGCTTTCATATGTAAGCTTGTGCAGCAGCAAAGACATATGCGGATCGCATGTTGTGACATGCCAATGTACTCGTGGTTGAACTGAATCACTATCTCTCAAGGGCTTACGAACCAAACATCCCACCTGAAGAACTCACCTTAAGACTTGGTGGTTTGGAGGCTAAGACATTGAATCCTCTAAAGTTCTAAAGCCTCCATTCCTCCAATCCTACCAGCGAGGACTATTCATCAGCCAGTCTACATCCCTGTGGAGGTGTTCACTAGCCAAACACCTGTCGGATGCATTCCGATTGAGCCCAACTGTCTTTTCATGTTTTTTTCTTTACTTTGTTAGATAGATGCTTGACTGACCCTGTAAGCATTTCGCGGCAGAGACTCGATTCTCTTGCAGCCCATTGATGTTGACTCGTGTCAGGTGCCTGTACCCTTGGGAGAAGAGGAAGTAGTTGCAGTGCCGAAGGTGCCTGTGACAGAACACATCTGGCCCTGCTCTGTGGGTTTCAAGTTCAATTGATTATAGGACATGCAGCTAAGAGATGTTGTTTAGTGAAAACTTAATGCGCATTCTGTATGGAATCTTAAGAATTGTGTAGCATACTGCGCTGAAAGTCTTGACTCTTGCAGTATTTGGCAAAGCAGGTGGTGAAGAAGACCAGGCGAAAAGAAGTCCCGGTGGATCAGGTGCAGAAAAGATGGGGCCGTGGGATGGGTATCATGCTGGATCTGTGAGAGAAATCCAATAGTCAAGGAACCGAGCACTAGATGAAACCTGATAAGATTCGAAAACACGGAACACTCCGCTATCGTCTAGAATGAATTTTGAAACGGGTCCCCTAGGTTTGAGTCGCATACGCAGCCGCTTTCACTGCCCTTTGCATCTTCGTGTCCTACCTTGAAGCTGTTTGTTCGGAGTTAGAAGGCATCCTATGTTAAGATTAATTCATTCGAGCAAGGACAACCATGGCTCTACGTTCGCCATTGCAGAACGCAGCAGTTTGTGTTGCACGCACCATCCTTGCCGGGCATGTTCCGGTCTGGACGGACATTCTCCATCACCAAATGCTGACATGAACGCTTCATGAATTCTTTCTGTGAGGTGGTCGATGTGCCAGTACACCAAATGCAGGAAGAGTTGCTGGTGACTCCGGTGATCATGCAGAAGGAGCTGTCAAAATTGAATGAAGTTGTATGAATGCAATTTCATAGTAGTTCATTTGTGCCTAGCATCTTAGAACCACCACAAGCTCTGTTTGAGGAGCGATTGGTTCACCGACCCGTGCAGCAGATCATCGAAGTACCAGTACCGCAAATTGTTGAGGAGGCTAGTGGGCAACTAGTTGGAGAGGCAACCCCCCTTGGGTTCTCAGGATGCGTCTTCGAATGGAGATAGCGTTGTGGGTGATGGAGCCTGTTTTTTCACCATCACATCACCGTTTTTTGAATGAATTCGCCCAGCCTGCTTGCACTTGGACATGCCCGTCTGGTAGAGGTTGCAGGACCTTGGGACATTTTCTTTGTTCTGACAGATCTGAGTGCTCAGGAAGTACCTGTGCCAAGTGTGGTGGAGCAGGACTGATCTTTCCTTGTGCAGGTGAAATGCTGCCGATATATTGAGCATGTATGAGGAGGAGACACCCACGTCAAGGGTTGAGCATAGTGAAATTCCAGGTGTTCTATAATGTACAAACTGACTCAGTCTGGAGGAAGATTGGAACTTTCGCATGGTGGAACAAATTGTTCCGGTGTTTTGCTCAGCAACTATGAAGAGACTGGGTATTTTGTATGCCGAATCAGTCTTACATTATAGTAGAGAATAGTTGTTGTGGATGCATGCTGCCTAAAAACTCAGAACCCTGAAGCCGTGGCAGAAGAAATTATCTGAAATGACTTGACTGTTCACCATCGTCTCCAGTCTAAGCTTTGAACCACCATGTGCCAAGGTTCATCGACCTCAAATTATTGAGAAAATCGTGGAGGTGCCAAAGGCCAGCGTATTTGCAGTTACTCAGATTCAAGTGTAGTTTCATGTGCTTTTGAATTATGAAGGGGAACTGTTTTCATGTCCATCTCTTGTTCGTTTGATAGCTTGTCAGGTGCAGTTGGAAGAGAAGATCATTCAGGCACCATGCAAAATGTAGCCTGCTGATTCATGACATCACTTCATCTGGATAGGGTTCTGAATTTTCATGCTGCTGTAGCCGCACCTCTTTGACATTCAGTTTGTCGTACTAGAATATAGAGCCAGCGGTTTCTGTAAACTTCCAGCATCCGTTTACTCAGACATCAAAAGCTATTAAAGGCACCGTATCTTGAAGTAAACCAATAAGGACTTGTGCAGCCTGTACCGCACCATTACAGGAGTTTCCATACCCAGGAACCTAGTAGGAGCAGAATTTTCGAAAGTCCTTGAAAGCCACAGTTTCAACTTGAAGCTATAAAATTGATCGGGCACCAGACAATGGAGAGTAGGACAATGAGGACAACAACCACGACGATGACGATGATGACGACGCGACGTCGATGACTATGAAACCGTCATGACGATGACCATTCATGCTTCATGATGATTGTTATCACAATACTTCAGCCAAGGATCTCTAGTTCATGACCCAGAGTAAGGTTTACCATCTTCCTTTGTCGCCACAATGATGAACACATCCAATGACAGAGTTCTCCGATTCTTCTGCTTTCTAATATCTCTCAGCTTGGCGGATTAGGGTACTCCCACGTTTCGTGGACGGCAGGTGCCGATGATCCAAAGGAATTGGGTGGACACAGTGAAGCACCACCATGTCCAGGTGAGGAGCTGCGGGTCTTTGCATGTCCAATGTGCACAGGTCATCGCAGTCGTTTCATGTCTTTCATGGAATTGCATCACGGTTGAGTTGACAGACGCTATTCCAGCTTAGCTCAGTTGATGAACAGTTCTTTTGAAAGCAAGTGAAGCAAAAAGTCTCGATGCCCACCTATACACAATCCAGAGCCCACGCAGAAATGCAACCGTTTTTGGAGGTGGTAGAAACAGAAAGACCTCAAACTTTGCAAAAAGTGGTGAAGCGAAGGATCTGGGATTGTCAGTTTCCGGTGTGCGGTATGGAAGGTCATGGGGTCCACTCTTTCCATGGGGGGTTGGTGGAGCTTTGCCGCATGCGTACTGCCCAGGAAGCCTATTCTGCAAGAGAAGATAGTTCAGGCTGAGTGCACGCACAATGGCATATAAATGTATAATATTATCTATATTTTTATACAGACACATGTCTGCAAAGTCAATAGCACGTCCATGCATGTCCAAGTGTTAAATTCATCAGTTCGTTGTTTGAATATGCTCATGCTGACAGTTTCCACAGCAGTCGTGCAGGTCCCCAAGATTGTTCAAGAAGCGGTGTCGGGTGGCCCATTGCTATTGCCAATAAGTTGGTTGAGTCCTAGGGCTGCAAGTTGCTGTTGGTCAATCCAAGTGCAAAAGTTGGGAGTCATGGGGTGGCGCGACGTGCGACGTGGAAGGACATCAAGACACCTGAAACCTGAAGACTTAGCAAGAAAGGATGCTGTTGAAGTCCCTGTTCTAAGGCCAGTCAAAAAGGTCCTGCAAAGAGAGGTGGAGGTGCTGCGGAGTTGCGGAGAGATTGAGAAAATGCAGCTGTGGCCATTCACAGGGACAAAGCTCAGGTGCCTATGGTGGACTGGGAAGATCGCTTCGCCTTTGAGCTCAGCGCTGACGTTGTAATATATATATTACATATTATATATATATATGTTATATATTACATACTTGTTTGATTTTGTTTGATCTTGTTGAACAACCATGCCAAGCCAAGAATGATAAGAATCTTCTCATACTTTCCTTGGGAAGGAGGGATGCCAAGACAGGGAGAAAAGAACAAGAGGCTATACAGACTTCTCCGTTTGTTTGGTTCAAATGCCACGCTGCTGTAATTGGTGGAGGATTCTATAAAGATTGCATGGTCATACCACACTCTGGTGTCAGCTCGTTGACAACAATAGGCACGATAGGCATGATAGATGCCATCAGACACTGGTTTTGATCTTAACTTCGCTCAGTGGCACCAGTTGAAATCAACTTCAAAGTCTAGGTCGATGTTCCAGTGCAGAAAGAGAACTTGGTGCAAGTACCGCGGACGGTTGAGAGGACGGAGATTCAATTTCAAACAGGAAAAGAGGATAAAAGAGGGCCTTTCAATGTCTTTTTAAGTCAGAAATGTGCAAGTTGGGAACTCCAGCTTGGATATTTCAGACAGTCCCCAAGTCACGTTACAAGTTTGTCTGGTTTTGATGGAGGGGGGCATTTTGATGCACATTGTATGCTGTATGCCATGTCTGGTTTATGAACTATGCTGGATTAGTGGTTTCAACGGTTCAGCGTGGCATTGGTGAGGACGGTGGAGGTGCCTCAGATTGAGTACGTGGATGACGAAGTCCAGGCAACAACTTCTGTTTGTGCAGATCCAATCGACGGGTTGTATGTTGGTCCGAATGGCCCACATCCATCCACATCCCCCTGTAATTTGAGTCTTGCCTTGCACATGCCCATGTAGACTGATGACAAGTCCTCACACAATCATGTTCTTTGAAGGGGAGTATGTTCCCATCGTCTCAACCGTTTTCAACAAATCACCAGGTGCCAGTCCAGCGTCATCGACAGGTGGGGAAGTTGAAGCATGTCAAAGCTGCAGTCCACAACAAATTTTTTCAAATTCGACTTAAGTGCAGAACAAGTGGTACGGGCCCCACCTTTAAGTGAACTTTGGGTCTGCCCAGCTGTTGGGAATAACACGTAGAATCACGGAGACGGTCAGGGCAATATCAACAAGCAATTTCACTCCTGGCCGGCAAAACGGTCACGTTTTTTGGAGGGTGAATCATTTTGCTACACTACACTGCAGCAGGTCCCTGTGCCTATGCCGCTTCAGCGCACGGTGGAGGCTGCCACTAGCAGTGTTAGTCTATACAGCTACAGTATCTATCTACAATTATCTGATTGACATATCAATGCAAACAGGAATGTGACATCCCAACAGCAGACCTTCAGGGTGACTGGTTCTGTGATCCACTGCAAAAGAAACCTATCAGATGAATTTGGGTGAGATCACTCTCATGTGGTTCATGGTTTCCTTGTACTCGCATCGGTGTGACGAAAGGTCCCTGAGATCCAATTCATTGACAAATTCATTGAGGTCCCTGTGCAGACTCTTTGTTGCAGTAATGCACATGACATACAAACGGTGGGATTTTGGTTCAAGTATGTGCACATTGGTAGACAGACATCATCAGACAATAATTGTTTAGTATACGTATGTTGTTTAGTTTAGTCTTATCTTATTTTTTTTTCTTCTCTCTCTCTCTCTCTGTATGCAAGCCTCTCTGTGGAGCTTTGCGTGAAAGCAAACTTGTGGAAGTGGTGCAACAGCTAACTCGGAGGCGACCCCAAAAAAGACTTGGCACGGTGGTACCGACATTTTCATTATGTAAATCATTATTGCGTTGTCTCTTCCGCACCACCAATATTGTACAAGGGTTTTCAGCTTATCACCTTTCTCAAGAGAGGCACTTTAGTTCGGAACACTTCAAATCATGGATTTAAGGCAGAGGGCGACAGCCCGAAATGGCCCAAGTTCAAAATATCCGCTCACACCACTGTCTTGGATGACTGTTGTCCAGCCAAGGAAGCCAGTGACGGTCCCACAGGCCGGGACTGTAGCCGGGCCTCGGGTGCATGAAAGGGACCAAAAAAGACGTACTGCTGTCCTGCATATAGAAAGATACTCACACATACACACACACACACACACACACACACACACACACACGCTCTAGAAATACATGATTGCATATATACATACATACACATGACATATTTATATATTGTGGGACATGGTTCCTCCCCACAGTATGATAATGCCACCCCCCTCCCTCAGTACTAGTACTAGTACTAGTACTACTAGTACTACTACTACTACTACTACTACTACTACTGCTACTACTGCTACTCCTCCTGCTCCTCCTGCTCCTCCTGCTCCTCCTGCTCCTCCTGCTCCTCCTGCTCCTGCTCCTCCTGCTCCTCCTGCTCCTCCTGCTCCTCCTGCTCCTCCTGCTCCTACTGCTCCTACTGCTACTACTGCTACTACTGCTACTACTGCTACTACTGCTACTACTACTACTACTACTACTACTACTACTACTACTACTACTGCTACTGCTACTGCTACTGCCACTGCCATTGCTACTGCCACTACTACTGCTACTGCTACTGCTACTACTACTACTACTACTACTACTACTACTACTACTACTACTACTGCTGTACTACTGCTACGACTACGAATAGTAGACTAGTACTAGTTGCGTGTATGTAACATATACCTGACATGTTGATAGAAGTGATCGAAATAATATGAGAAAGCGGAGGACAGGAAGAAATGGCCTGGTTAAGCTTCTGCCTGAACACTCTTTGAGGGATCATTTGTTCAACTTGAGGACAGATCGTCACACTTGCAAGATGGAAAATGGGTAGTGTGACATACGCCAAACGTTCTACGGAGCGATCACAAGCAATTTTTTGTTTGCTTCTGCGTCAGGTCCAGAAGGTGCAAAAAGTTGTCGAGGCAAAGCTTAAGATCCGATACGGTTGAAGGGCTAAGATCACCATTTATCCAGATTTATCCGGATACCCTGATTCGGGCAACATTTCTGGTGATCATGATCTGCAGACTGGAATAATTACAGAACATGTGATCAAGTCAATCATACTGGCTTTTCGACTTGCTTTCCTACATCATCTTAGTCTTAGGCTTACGTAGCTGTTTGGTCTCCCTCTTCATTCCAGATTCCAGATCAGATTGATGGGTCCTTTCCAGGGTTACATAATAAGTCTCGTGTGGGCTGTCAGGTGCCAAAGATTGAATGCGAGGATCACGCAGTGCGCAGAAGAGAATCCCACATTGTCACATTTGAAACATCAAAAGGGCCTGGCGATGGCATCTCGAAGGAAGATTCGAATAATCGTGAGACAACCTATTCTATGCTCATAATTGCCCAATAACTATTGTTCGCGTGGGTGTCTCAACTGCACAAAGGAGGTGAAGTTGGTGGTATGGACATGAGCATTTCAGAAGGCCTCGTGGCTTCAGGTGGTTAAAAAGTTGGAGTTCTACTGTGGAGGTGATGCAAGTGATTGCCGTTGACTTTGACCTACGCCATTTGTTTGCTTCGTGAGAAGAGGTACACGTTCCTATCCAAAAGCAACGGCACGTGCCGGTGGTGAAGGCAGCGACTCTGGTGAAGCCTTTTTGTGTTCTTGCCTGGAGACCTTTCCCTTAGTTCCAGTAGTCTCTCGTGTTCTGAAGGCTTTTGAGGGCAATATCAGTAGCTGAGTAGTGTAATAGCAGACTTTAGCTTCCAGCATTTATTTTTTCGGGTCAATTTCTGCGTTGATTCGCATGAAGGTGGTGCAGAAGACCGTGGAGGTGCGACAGTTGCTTTCTTGAAAAGACCGGTTTGCAGTCTGTTCAAGTTATAGACCAAGCAAGTCACTATGTCAGCATGTTACGTAACTGAATCAAGAACACTTGTGTGCAGTTTTCATTTTGAAACCAAACACTGTACTTCATGCTTGCGAGCTTGGCACTGAGTAAGCCTTGCATATCAAATCAGAATTCAGTGTCTACTTATTTTTCATATTGGAGGGCCTGACGGGCACATGTCTCGGCTGTGTGAAATTAGAGGGTTTGTCAGTCAGAGTGTGCAAGTCTCTTTTGTATTTCTTTTTGCTGTTTCTACGAAGTGCTCGTAGTGATTTCAAAGCTATACAGTTATAATTGCTACCCCACACCGACCGACCTTTGACGTACTCATAGCTTGATACTTTAGTGCTTGATGATTTTGAGTGTTTGTCAGGTACCGGAGATTGTCTACAAGGACCGAAGGTTTTGGATTTTGTCCTATGACTTTTTTCTGACAAGACCTGGCAAGACTTCAAAATTCCGGAGGCTTTTGATAAAGATCAGAGTCCTTTCCGACCCATTTTTTCCCTGATGACCAAACCTACCTGTTTCAGTTTCCGTGATGACTCAAATATTCCCTTTGAGAAGGAATCAATTCTGCCACATGAATGGATGAAAGTAGGATGTGATGCTTGTTTGATCCTGCAAGACCTCAGGGCCACATTGACAGGATTCCGCACAGTGCTAGTGGGAACCACGAAACTATCACAAGTGGCACGGTAGAGGTCACAGCAGAAGCATTTTGCTTTCTTATTCCACCTGCGTGGCAAGGATCGTGTAGTGGAGATTCCCGTGCGGAAGAATGTAGCAGTGCCACAGGCGTTGAACAGACCCCATCAACAGCACGGAAATTCGGGGTATTGGCTGTGCTATGCTGTGGGTCACTGTGCGAATCGGAATTTGTGGGACTGGAATGTGATTTCACCAAGACAAGACTGGAGCATGTCTCCTTTCAAGCACTGGAAAGATGCAAACCTTTTTCTAAGGAAAGTGCGAGGATGTGCTAGGCCCACTAAGACACTGAAGGTTTTCGGTCATCAAACACCAATTTTTTTGGGCCAACTCCCTGGTTGAAGGTCCCCCTTTTCTCCCTTTGAGCAGTGTATGCCGTATGCTGATGTGCCGCAAGGTCATCAAGACGCAAAAGACAGTCGAAGTGGAGCAGATCGAATGGATTGATGAAGTAGACCTTTGACAGCACTATTCCTAATCTTTCTTACTTGTACCAATGTTCTGGACAAATGCAAAAGAGGGGGTGAGTGCAGGATCAAGACCAGCACTTTGTAGATCTTCATGGTGTGGTTGGCTTTCTAACTAATTTTCGTGGAGTCTCTGATTTGAGACCCGTGAGCCCATTCCCCCATCAATGCAAATGCACCAATGCACATTGCCTGGCACTGGATTCTTTGATATCCTTTATTCAACTTTATTCGAATAAAGTCTTGATTTGGCAAGCTTGCCAAATTCCCCACAGTTTGGTCCGGTTGAGGTGCCGGTCCCTGTTCAACGTCAACGCTTGGTCCCCACTGCATCCAAGCACACTCGACAGATCCACGTGTGCGGGCGACCCAATCGGACAAAGGGGAGACTTCAAAGTCATCTAGAAATATTAGAAATCACATAGATTAATGGAGCTTTGTGCCCCCAAATTGTGATTTTGTAAATCGAGTAGTCGTGCAGTGCATTTGTTTGTATTTTTCAAGCAAGACTAGGAATAATTATTCTCCTTTTGGACTCATCTCGGGTTGCAATGAGCTCGGGGTCTATTTTGCGATGTGAGCTGTGAGCTTGATTTCCATGCCCGCTTTTGTTTTGACCAGGCCCCAAGTTCAATTTGTCGATTGCTTTGTTGATGTGGCAGTGCCGGCGTGTGGACCCAGAGCCAAGGGACAAACCTCGTGAAAATTCATACCAACACTACATATATTTGTAACAGTTGTGACACTGTTTTGACAGTGGATACACACGCTCATGTCGGAAGGCTCTTAGATGGTTATCTCATGGCTTGAGAATCCACCTGCCTTTTCTGTCCAAGTGACAACACCTAGGTGCAGAAGCCGGTGGTGCAGATTCAAAAAGTACAAAAGAAGGCAGTTGATTTTGATCACCGTGAGAGCGTCGTACAGCTTTGCAGCTTTGCTGTACCCCACCTCCAGAGCTTGCCTTGTGTCGCTTTTCCCTTCCCTACTCTTTCCATGTTTTCCATTGTTTTACTTTTACATGACACTTGACGCTAGATGTCCTGTCTACTGTTCATAAATTCATAAATTCCCTTTCCGTGCCAGGTCCAGGTGCCACAGGTCCGCACTATCAGGCAAGGCAGTAGCAGATTTTCCCACTGTTCAATTCACTTTCTGACCCCCTTGCTCAAAACAAGCTTTCTCACTCACAACTTCATAATTCTGATGATTTTATGTAATCTTATCATTGATGAAAAGCTGCCATGTGCTTTGACCTGATTTGAGCGATTTTTGCTCCAAAGTTGTTCTTTGGTCCTTGACCCTGATATTGGAGGAAGGAGGTGGACGTCCCTGTGATCAAGCATGTAGAGATTGAGGACGTCAAATACATTGAGAAGTATGTTGAGGCCGCTTTCGTTCAAGATGCTTGTTGCCTGACAGACTGCAATTAGGTAGGCATTTGCATTTGGATCACCCCAATCAATTTGGTGTTCGTCTACGATGGCCTACGATGGCTATAGTCGTTGCACCTGCAAGCATCCAACTCCCTCAGCCGACTCGAATTGCGGGTGCATGACAAGTGGTGCAGGTTCCGCAAGTGCAGGTGGTTGAAAAAGTCATAGAGTGCCTTGGTGCAAGAACAGCGTTTGTGCCTTGGGAATGCGCCAATATTCAAAGGCATACAAAGGAGGTAAGTCCAGTACTTGCAACGTTTGTTGTTCAAATGACTCTTCTAAAATGCATTTTGGTGCAGCCAATTTAGCACAGTCGATTTTGTTGGAATTCTGAATTTCCAATGCCAGGGTACCTCAGATGGAGTCTTTGCAGGGCCGAGAGCTCCATGTGAAGCTGACAGAGTTGAAATGGTTGAAAGTTGAAACAAGACGCAACTGTAATTGAAATTGAAACAAGTGGGTTTTTGATCTGGAGTCTCTGGCTCGACCAGGCTAAGAACTGCTCAAACCGCCCAACACGCACATTGTGACAACGTGAATCATCATGTTGATTCCAAAACTCTTGGAGTGGGAGGACTTTGGACACGAGTGACTCACTTGTTTGTGCTACGCCAGGAATATATTCCGATGCCTCCAGAAAGAAGACAGGCCCGAGGATGAGGATGAAGTTTCGTATTTCACAAAGCTTGTGTTTTGAAGCCAAAGCTACAGTACTTTTGGCTTTCTGGATTGCCGTTACGCTGTTGCTTCTCTCGAGAGGCTCCACGAGAGTATGCTTCCCTCGAAGAAGCGACTTGGACGAAGGGAGCATGGAGCGACGGGAGCGACGGGAGCGATGCGGTATGAGTTTTTACTGCCGCGTAGCCTTCAGCAGGGGTTCTACTGCAGCAACTTGAAAGAATTTAGACCCAAGAGCCCCCAACGAGTTGTACAGGTCCTGGTGACCTGGTGGCTCTTTCTCACTGCTCATTGTAGACTTTGTGACTATTGCGTCCAGAATGGTCCAGAAGAATTCTTCGACCATGACATATGATACTGAGTAACTATTATAAAGCGAGTGAATTTGGGTCTCTTGGATTTGCTCCTGCCATGCCTGAGCCCAGGTGGGTGAAGATCTCCCGCTGGAAATCGCACCGCCCATCTACGAACAGCGGGAAGGAATACTCCATGTTGCCTGGCACAAGTAGATTCAATGTGAAATTACGAAACGAGTCAGAGAGACTTATTGGGGTTCATCAGGCCCCAAGAACTTTTATCATTTTCGCACCCAGCCAAGTTGGTGCGGTGTTTTGTTTCAAGAGCCTTCTTAGTCTTAGTAGGGGAAAGCGGTGTTCCAGTAGTTACATATTTCAATGGTCGATTACCAGCTTTCCACTTGGACTCGCGTCCGTGCAAGACCTTTTCCATCCTTTTCCTGTTTGCTCCCTCGCTGAAAAACACAAACTTGGGCAACCGGACGCTGGCCGAGGTAGAACAAAAGGTGGGGAAGCTGAGAAGTGGGATACACCATAGACTTACCAATGCCAATGCAAAGCTCTTTGATCACTACTCAAAGTTTAAAGGCAGTAAGTACCATGAAGTGGAACTGATTCAAAGATAATCACAGACTGAAGTCAGTGACGGGAAGTCCGGTTGGATGCTGTGGAAGCATCGAAGTAGCCTCAAGGCTCCACGAAACCCTCCAAAGTTCATCAGCAGCAAAGTCAAGCAGTCGCAACACTTCACAGCACTTCAAACCTCCAACGCACAGAACGATCACAAGCAGTTTGACTTGAACCATCTTGAACCGTTTCACATCATCAATTAAACGAGACTTCTTTTTTCTGACTGGATTGAGTTGAGGTCTCCAGCTGTAAAACTTTCATATTGAAACATTCCATGGTGGTCTAGCTTCCGACGAGGGTCTTTCTGACGTTGCGTCATGAAGCAACTCTGAGCGATGAAAAAGCCTGCGGTGAAGACGCTTCCTGGGATTGGAATGAAGACTTTAAAGAAAACTACTCAGAAGAAACCCGCTGCGAAGCGACCGAGGCAACCAACAGAGAAATCTCACATGACCAAGCCAGCCAAGGTCATGAAGTCAGTTCGAAAATCAGGGTCATTGAAAGCCCTGCGATTGGTTATAGAGGCAAACACTTTTGAAGCTTTTAAAGCCGCCGTGAACGCCGTTAGTAGGGCAAATGTCAAGCGGCTTGCGGAGATCCATCCATCATTTCTGAAAAGCCTGGTTTTTTATCAGACTAGCAACAGGGAGAAGTTGGAAATCTTGCTGGACGCAGGTTTGGACGTTGACACACCTGGTTTGCTGAATGACTGTGCAAGATATTCTGAGGACTGTTTTAATTTGCTCCTGAGACGTGGAGCTGATCCGCTTGGAGACAGAGCTCGAGATCCTCTTGGGAAATGTCCTTTTGTGATTCTGATGAGAAGGATTTTTGACGTACGCATGATGAAGACCCTCAAGAAGCACCTTGAAGCGCATCCTAAGTATCGGGCTCATGCTGATCAAGAGTGGAGGGATGCCATTGAGCGCATGAATGAATCCTTTTTGCACAGTCATCCAAGAATGCTTTGGAGTCGTCAGAAGAAGTGGCTCAGAGACCACGTACTTCAATATCTTGACAAAAACTATGCAGTTTGTCCACCTCCTCCATCTCGGTGTACACCTTACAGGTGAAATGCAAACAAAGATTTGATGCCTGGAAGCTACCAAGCCTGGTGTTGTATCAGGAGTGTGGCCATCCTTGATGAAAGATGGAAAAGATGCACAGATATCACTTGGTTTTTTCCGTGGGGGGTTGACTTGATTGACTTGATTGACTTGGTTGATGTTGACTTCACAAGGTTCAGGATTGGAGCAGACAATCTTTTGAACCTTGCCAAGGCAATGGGGACATTTCCACCAGCTGGAGTCTTGGAAATTCTTATATCTTGCGTGCATCATTGAACCACGTGCAATCCCCCATGAAATAATTCACTATCTCTGTCTATTTTTATGCTTTCAACGCTTTCCTTCTGCTATAATTTGAATGCTGTTGTAGTAGATGGGTTTCAACGGCAATCGAGGCTACTTCAACACCTTCCGTGTGGAACCTCGGGCCATCGTAGAGATGTCAAAGGCATTGCATCTGCTGTAGCTGTGCCTTGTCTCCCGACTCCCAATTCCTCCCTCGTATCTAAACCTTCTTGCCGCTTGCCTGCCGAAACTCACTTGGACCGTTGCAATCGTTGCTCACAGCTGATGCCAGCATTCAAGGCATTTGATGCCAGCAGCCCAAGGACTTTCGGCACTAGCCAGGCTTGCATTGCAAATGTGCAGAGAACTTCTCCTATCATGCGAAAATATCCGTTTGTTCCTTGTCTAACTGAGGAACATGTACTTTTTTCGGTGTAAATATAGAAGCTTCAACACCTTGACCTGCTGGTACCATTTTGTGCCTGATGTGCCTGCTTCCGCAGAAATATTTTTAATTCCTTTGTGCACTGTGGGTGAACCTCCAGATGAGACACTAAACTACAGCACCAATAACCCCAGCTCTTCCTGACACTTCGATCAACGAATCACGAGAGTTGCGATGAATTTGAACGTCCGCCGCTGCGTGGGAAGGTCGCCGGAGGCTTTTCACCAGAATCTTGGCTGTAAAGACCTGTAGTACACACCGTAAGGTCAAAGGGCATCAACTGGCATCACAAAACAGTAGCCCTGCCTGGATGCCTCAAATGGCAGCCACTTCAAGCCCTGCTTTCGAGATGGTCAAGTTGAGTTAGACTTCCGGACTTCTCAACAATCTTGTATTGTTTTGCTTAGCTCGAGACTTGAGATGTCATGTGCCGAGACTCAGGCGATGGCCAGTGGCCCGTGTTCACCCTTCATGGGGTCAGTCAGAGTCTCAGCGGGCCGTTGGAGGTGAAAAGACCCAGGTCCTCTGCCATCTAGGACGAATTTTGATGAGGTTTTTTCACTTGATAAAATCAATGTCAAAGTTCGAGTATGCATCATGGAGACTTTTGCCAATTGAATTGGGCATGGGAAGTGCAAACAGCGGGGTAAAAGAACAAGCTTTGCTACCTTACACTTTCTCACTTTCCGCAAATAGACTGTTGGTTGAGTTTTGAAATCCACCTGAGCGATCTTGTCTTGCTTACTTCCTGACGAGGACTGAGATCATACTGTTTTTTCCAAAGTCAGTCACCACCACGCAGAAGAACCAGCTTTTTTTCTTCTACGATAGTCAGAAGGGAAATCATGGAGTGACGCTTGCCTCAGTGTCACAAGATCTTGGTGGTTGAATGCTTGACCTGCCATCGCCAGACTCCTGGTGGTCCTCAAGGCCCAAGAACATCTATCTCCAGAGTGCCTCAGGCAGCTGCAACATTCAAACGAACAGAGGGTATGCGGTGATTCAGCAGCAGATGCGAGATCTCCTGATTTCCTGTGCGCTACGTGCCTTTTCCAGCACACAATCATACGTAGTAATCCAGGAACACCAGTACAGAGGACAAGAACAGCTGCACACAGAAGCAATACTTTCCGAAAAGAAGAGAAGAAGGAGAAGAAACATGCAGCGTGTCATGCAACCTAGATGGTTGAGTACAGGAACAGGTTGCTTCAAGTTTCATTTGATCCACCTTCCACTCGACCTATTTTTAAAGTTACTTTATCCATTGAATCTTCAATTCTTCTCTGTCTGCTCTGAAGCCCCTGCGATTTAAATTTGCCCTCTCTCCGTGGACCGTCGTGAGACATGAGATCTGGGTAAACCGAAATTCCTTTCCGAAAGGCCTTTGCCTCAGAGGGCCCCATGGCTTCAGACATCTCGCAGGTGTATGGTGTGGTATGGTGTGGATGTGTGGATGGTGTGTTTCCGGACTCATGGATTGTTTATCCATTTCCTAGCCATTTGTCACGGTTGTTATACATTGTAATATGGATGTCATGGTGCCAAATGCAGCCGAGGATGTTTTTCTCTTGTAATATGTACTCCAACGATTCTAAGTTTTACATTACCACATCTGGCTCCACAGTTCAAGACTCTCTGTACCAATCAGCCACACCCTACCCACTCACTTGTCAGGTGATGCCTTTCGGCGCAGCCGCAGCCACAGGGCTTTTGCAATTTTCTTCGGAAACTAGGTCATCCAAGTATCAGTAGCTTGATCCAAAACTCCTGTGAAGCATATGATATGAGAAACAATCTGGATAGCTGTGATGTACCGCGAAATGGTACTTTCGTTGAAGCACGAAAAGAATCAACAGTCTATGCAGGTGCAATCTGTTTGGGTTTGGGTGGAGTAGATCTGAGATCAAATATGCCGAGGTCCCGCCAAGGAATCCTGACGCACCAGTGCAGAACTTAGATTTCACATGATTTCACTGCTTTGCCAGCTTTAAAGTAATGCAAATTGGCTTTTCCGCAGAAGCCACAAGGGGTCGCATGTTGGAATTGGCATTTAAGCATCCAAACAAGATTGCGAGATGGGCAATAGTTCAGAACGGATTTGACATGATTCGACATTTGTTTGATAGCTTCAGAGAATAGAAACGACATGCATCATGTTTACTCATATTTACTGTACTTGTAGCCGGTTGCTTGCTGAACTGCTTGGGAAAGTCCAAGTGACCGCAGACGGGGTGCATGGACACGTGCGTTTGCAGGAAGGACGTGGGATGGCTTCTGACATCTCTCAGATTTCTCAGGCGCAAACTGGCTGGATTGGAAGATCCCATGACTCAGAATGGTTCTTGCAGATAGGTAAATTGGTTCGGATGTTCTATTGATTTCTTGAAGTGTGTTCTTCTTCTCCCTTTTTCTTTGGTCAATTTTGTTTACTTGGGTGCAAAACTAGTCACTTGTCAGGTGATGCCTTTCGGCGCAGCCGCAGCCACAGGGCTTTTGCAATTTTCTTCGGAAACTAGGTCATCCAAGTATCAGTAGCTTGATCCAAAACTTCTGTGAAGCATATGATATGAGAAACAATCTGCATAGCTGTGATGTACTGCGAAATGGTACTTTCGTTTAAGCGCGAAAAGAATGAACAGTCTATGCAGGTGTACTCTGTTTGGGTGGAGTAGATCTGAGATCAAATATGCTGAGGTCCCGCCAAGGAATCCTGACGCACCAGTGCAGAACTTGGATTTCACATGATTTCACTGCTTTGCCAGCTTTAAGTAATGCAAATTGACTTTTCTACAGAAGCCATAAGGGGTCACATGTTGAATTTGGCATTAAGGCATCCAAACAAGATTGCGAGATGGGCAATAGTTCAGAACGGATTTGACATGATTTGACATTTGTTTGATCGCTTCAGAGAATAGAAACGACATGCATCATGTTTACTCATATTTACTGTACTTGTAGCCGGTTGTTTGCTGAACTGCTTGGGAAAGTCCAAGTGACCGCAGACGGGGTGCATGGACACGTGCGTTTGCAGGAAGGACGTGGGATGGCTTCTGACATCTCTCAGATTTCTCAGGTGCAAACTGGCTGGATTGGAAGATCCCATGACTCAGAATGGTTCTTGCAGATAGGTAAATTGGTTCGGATGTTCTATTGATTTATTGAAGTGTGTTCCTCTTCTCCCTTTTTCTTTGGTCAATTTTGTTTACTTGGGTGCAAAACTAGTCACTTGTCAGGTGATGCCTTTCGGCGCAGCCGCAGCCACAGGGCTTTTGCAATTTTCTTCGGAAACTAGGTCATCCAAGTATCAGTAGCTTGATCCTAAACTTCTGTGAAGCATATGATATGATAAACAATCTGGATAGCTGTGATGTACTGCGAAATGGTACTTTCGTTTAAGCACAAAAAGAATGAGCAGTCTAGGCAGGTGCAATCTGTTTGGGTTTGGATGGAGTAGATCGGAGATCAAATATGCTGAGGGCCCGCCAAGGAATCCTGACGCACCAGTGCAGAACTTAGATTTCACTGCTTTGCCAGCTTTGAGTAATGCAAATTGAATTTTCTGCAGAAGCCCTAAGGGGTCACATGTTGAATTTGGCATTTAAGCATCCAAACAAGATTGCGAGATGGGCAATAGTTCAGAACGGATTTGACATGATTTGACATTTGTTTGATCGCTTCAGAGAATAGAAACGACATGCATCATGTTTAATCATATTTACTGTACTTGTAGCCGGTTGTTTGCTGAACTGCTTGGGAAAGTCCAAGTGACCGCAGACGGGGTGCATGGACACGTGCGTTTGCAGGAAGGACGTGGGATGGCTTCTGACATCTCTCAGATTTCTCAGGTGCAAACGGGCTGGACTGGAAGGACTACCGGCAGTTCTCAGTTGTGTTCATTTCAAAAGCACTGCTGATGAGGTAGCACCTTGCAGACCTCCCACAGCAGTGCGACTCCTTAGGATTGAGGATTCGAGTGGAGCAAGCGTGAGAGCAAACTTGTCAGAATTTTCGTTAGGCTACCGTATGTGGCGGAAACATGGAAACATGATGAAACATGAATGCACCTTTTAAGCAACACCCTGAAATAGAAGATCATAGGGAACATATTATATCCTCTACTGGAACACCAGATAATGAACACGCAAACAGTTCAACCTGTTAGCCACCAGAAAGCTGAGAGGTATCTGACAAGTAACAGAGTGACCATGAATCAAGAAAAAAAATACATATAATGTAGATATATATATATACACGCGCAAACCGGGACATTCGCCGACCAGACAGTACTGTGATTCGAGTTTTTTTTTCACTTTTGCTGCGTCGTTAGATTTTTTTGAGTGTTCAAGCAGTCCATTGTGTAGCACTTTGAACACGAACGTTATCACAGGTTTGAGCATGTGTAAAGTATGTACTGAAGCAGTCAATGTCCAAAAAAGTCAAAAACCCGTCCAAAAGCCAAAACACCGTCTTCCAAAAAAGGCACGAAACCGCGCAAGGGGTGTGTTTCAGGGTCGGCGAACGTCCCGGTCTGCGGGTATATATATATATATATATGTATATTGAATATATGAAGATTGATGCATCTCAAGAGTCCGCAGGTTGCTTATGACTTGCAACGCAGCGAAATTTTGATTGGTGCAGAGATACCAGCACTTTGAAAGCGACCTCTTTACCGCTTACTTAAGTTGACCAGACCTTCTGATGCCAGAGACTAATTCTCATGTGACAGGTTCTCCAAAACAAGAATTCCACACACAGAAAACAGTTTATGACCGCAATGTTTGGCAGACCAGCAAAAATCTTGAGAAAATCTTGGAAAGAAGGGAGCAGGCTGCACTCGCTGTGCAAAAAGATGTGGGTAGTTGTCACCGAGGGCTTTAGCAGTGGTGGTCTTTTCGAAGTACCAGCTCGGGGCCAAGATATGCCGGCTTTTCAACTAACTGATCAACCATAATTGGTCCTTAGTCACTTTTGGAGCAGGAAGTTATTTATATGCAGTAAAATAGATAGATATACATTCTGTACAAACATTTTTGGTAAAGCGTGGAATGTCGAATCAACGCTGGGAGGAGCGGGAAGGAGAGGCAAATTGCCCAATGTCAGCTTTGCGCTGCTTTCATGGTTTCTTTATTTTCCTGAGATTCACCAAATAGTGTCTGGCCCCTTTGGCTGTGCAGAAAATCAAGTCATACTTTCAATATTAATATTTACAGAGCATGGCCTGATATACAGTTCTTCATATTTTATGAATAGACACATGGGCTTATTTGCAGCAACAAGTCAAAGATGTGTGCAGAAAGAGGATCCTCTCATCCACATTTTTTGGTTTCATGCACCCGTCAGTCGTATTTTTGTACTTGCTGCTAATGCAACGAGGCACAGGCATCCTTGCCACCAACTGTCCCACCGTCCCCGGCCAGGGCCTCAAACTCAAATAGGAAAAGTTCAAAACATTTCCTGGCGTGTCTGCAACGTTCTGTTTCTCTCCTGGTCTATGTTTTTCTGCTTCTCCCAGACGATGGTGTACACAACAAGAAGACTAGATGGCACAACTCCTATGCGTTGGTGAAAAAAGAAAGTTTAGAAGCTGCTTTTTGAGATTTGTTTCTGTGGTATTTGTTTTCTTCCAGGTGTAAATCATTTCTCCATAGGAACCTTCCAACATCGCGAAGAAACATTCTTGTCGGTTTCTTTCATGCTACATTGACAATTACTTGTACATTGCAGTTGTGGAACCAACCTTTGCTCTGCTCAGATTGGCTCCATGATGTCGCAGTGGCCTACGGAGCAAGTGCTGCCAATGCAGCTTGGCTGGTTCTGCAAGGTGACAAGACCCTGTTGAAAAGCTCAGGGTCACTACGTATGGCAGAGGATTTTGCATCTTGCATTTTGTTTGAACGTATGCCCAATACGCCAATACGGTATAGGCTGTTTGATTCCTGCTATTCCCAGACCGCACTGGTACTGTAGGCTCTTTGACTCACTTTGGCTGCTCCCTCTGAGTTTTTTTCCTTGTCATGCCATGCCTCCCATTGAACCTAAAGGTGCTGGCAGCTATGCCTGATTTAAGGCCGCTTCTTTTCACAAATGACAGCATAGGTCCCTCAAAATGCAATCTTGAAGCTGCTTTTCCTTTTCCAGAGGTGGGATATGTTGGTTCCCTGCAGTATGTAACATGATATTGTATGAATGATTTCTCAAGCTGTTGCACCAACCTTTAATTTCGGCATACATCGACTAATGGCTTTGGATGACTCTGGAATTCCCTTAAAGCCAGGTCACAGGACCCAAGAAAAAAGTCATTTCCTCAAGCAATGGCCACATGTTTTCTTTAAAAACCTTCCAAAGCCTTCAATACTGAGGAGCTGTCCCGGCGGCTATGTTCCTTGGCTTTGTCGGGTAGCGAGGGAACAATGTTGCTGTCCTGGTACTGGGTAGGCCAACCTGTGGTACTTGAATGGAGACAGAGGTGAGAATTTTTATGAACTTCTTTGAACTGCAAACATTCCAATCTGCAATTTGCAGCTGTTCAATGAAGAGACCCATTCTGCTGTGGTTTCCTCCTACCCAAGAAACAAGTGCATCTATCCATGTTATGTGCAAGAGAAGCATGTGGATGACAATGGATGTGGAACATCACTCGGACATTTTGGCCTGCTTGTTTAACGGCTCTGATTTCATGACCTGCATTATGGAAAGACATCATGTTTCACAGGATATCCATTGATAATTCAAAATAGATCCAAATCCCAAAAGTGTACTACGACTGAGTTCTCCATGTGAAAGTTTACGCTCAGGTTGCCGCTCAGCCTGGAGTTCCAGGCACTCAGGCCGGACGTCGGGCAAGAGCACGATTCATGATTGTGAATAATCGTGAGTTAATCGTGAGTTAAGCTGGTTAATCGTGCATGTTTGCAAAGGACGATCAACAGTTGATGTCGAAGAATCAAGGGTTTCCAGTCTCAGTTTGGTCCATCTTGGTACCTATTCTCTTTACAGTAATCGTTATTCCAGCAACTTGCCCTTCCTAGTACAGCCTTTAAGAATTATGTGCGTCGAAGTTTCTGCCAGGCCAGTGTTTCGCCAATGCCAACAGCGCAGGTTCCCGACACAGTGTGAGTCGTTTGATTTGCTTTGAGCGGTTTGAGCGGTCAGTTGACTATGGCGATCTTCATAGTTCACAGTCTTAGGGCTCCACAGTTTATGGTAAGGTGGTCGCTTGTGACCCTACCTAC
This sequence comes from Breviolum minutum Mf 1.05b.01, assembly GCA_000507305.1. Lineage (NCBI taxonomy): Eukaryota > Dinophyceae > Suessiales > Symbiodiniaceae > Breviolum > Breviolum minutum. The sequence continues at coordinate 875 of DF244238.1, read as the reverse complement.
CTTTTGGTCGCTTGTGACCCTACCTACCTCGTTGGGTAGGGTCGCAAGTGACCCGTTGGTGTTTTTTTTGTGGCCCTGCTCGCTCAAAAACACCTCGCACCGAATCCTTTTTCTGGCGGTCGCTTGTGACCCTACCTACCTCTTCCGTAGGGTGGCAAGTGACCATTTCCTGGCCCTGGCCATACCAAAACACCTTCCGTGACCCGACCTACATTCTGATCGCATATGACCCTACAGTCCAACTTGTCACCGTAAGCATGGGTTTTTTGTGTGGCGGGTGCAACAATTTCGATGCCTCTGAGATGTTCTCCCCTGACCCTATACATGCTGGTTGGGAAGTGTCAAATGGCTTTTGTGTGGCAGGTGCAACATTTTTGATGCCTCTGAGATGATCTCCCCTGACCCTATACATGCTTGTTGGGAAGGGTCGCAAGTGATTGACAGTGACTTTGTGTGGCCGGCGCAATATTTTCAATGCCTCCGAGAAGTACTTTGTGACCCAATGTTTGGCGACACTGGTGACCCTACTTGCTTTTTGTGTGGAAGGTGCAGAATTTTTTTTGGAGGGGAAACGCCATTTTTCAGTGATTTTTTTTGGATTACATAGGAGTTGATGCTCATCATTTCACCGGCCTGCCCTGGTGTACGTGTTTTTTTCCATGCATTATGATTTCTGGCTGGAAAATTACCCACGAGTTCTTACCTACTGAACAAGGATTTTTGAGTCGTGCTATGCCATTTTTTTATTCAGGGTAAAGTGGTCACATGGGTGTTTCACTGATGTTTGGATGCCACGTTTGGCTGTATGGTGTGTTGTGTGACCCTACCTCTGTTCGGCATTGTACATGGATCAAGAAGTTGGGAGAAGACCCCAA
>DF244237.1:0-30634 GCA_000507305.1 Breviolum minutum Mf 1.05b.01 | reverse complement strand
AGAGTGCCGCAGTAAAGAAAGGCTTCTTAGCTTTGACAACATCCGGGGCACATTGGTCAACGAGTAGTGCGTGTGTCTGAGCGTTGAAGAGATCAACTTGCGTCTCAATGTCACACGACCATGGGCACCGATGGGTAAAAGCATTGCGGACATCGCTGATAGACATCTTGCGGATTTTGCCTCGGTCAATGGAGAGCTGTGCGGCTGTCCTGATGGTACTGCAGGTCTGGGTGTTCCAAGATATCTGCAGACCAACTGCAACATGGTCTCCTTCACCATTTCCAAAGTCGACATCATCTAGCAACGACGAATACTGGACCGCGTGGGCCAGACTCTGAGGGATGCAGATATAGTCGATTCTCCGCTGAGTCCGCAGATCAGGGGAGGTCCAGGTTGCGTGGTGACCAAAGTGCTTGTCTCCTGTAGAGGGGAGGCAGAGATCAAGACCCTGAAGGGTTCCAAGGAAGAACTGAGTATTGGCCGTGACGTCATCGTCGCGCTCAAATACAATGTGGGAATCCGCTGGACCACTAGCTGCGTTTGCGTCACAAAGTAGGACGAGCCTAGACTTGTACTTCTCACAGATGGCTAGGGTATCTTTCCACCATGTTTCCCGTTCTGCCTCATTGATCCCGCTCTGCGGACCATGTAGCACCCCGACATATAGTGGTTCCAGTTCAGATCAGCATAAATCGCCTCATCCGCAATGTAACCAATGGGCTGTGTGGTAGAAAGCCACAGTTCAACACCGTGGTGTCCTCCATCATCCCCAGCCGGGAAGTGTGGTGGACCACTTCCAACAGTAGAAGGAAGGTTGGGAGGTGGTGCATGTAATCCGGAGGCACCCAGCCTGGGGAGTTCATCTCCTTCAAAGAAAATCCACAAGTACGGTATGAAAGGACCCCAAGACTGCAGATCAATGTCTTGTCGTGGATGGTAACAAACGTGATGGGCATTGTATTTGGCCCCTGCGTCAACCAGCTCATTCCAGAGTAAGCCACGGTGTCCGTAGACATGAAACATCTGGAGATATTCTTGTCCTAGGAGGCTGTGTAGGGCTTGGAATGTGCCACGTAGGAGACGATGCTGTGGTGTCGGGTTCAGTGTCCCGAATTGTCCTTCCGCGAAGTGACCTGCTACCTTCGAATCATAGCAGAAAGTTGTGGGGACATTCGTGTCAACCGATATCCTCCATAAACCAGCCCATAGTAAGGCCTCGCGTTCAGCCACATCCGCTCCCACTCTGTCTACTCCTGTAAAACATGGAGCGCCAACTTCATAACAGACCGTTTGCGACGTCCATCCCACGAATGTGAGTGGAGCTTCCTTGTCATTGTATCTTTCTCCCAGGACAGCAAAAGCCCAAGCGTCCGACGATCCAAATTCGTTGACAAACTGAATGTCGTGGTGCTTGTGAGTTGGGTTTGACGACCCGTCAACAAAGATTAGTAGACGGTCGAAGCTGTCCAGAGTCGACGTGGGCGGGTGTTTGGGTAGACATTCGATCTGCTCAATCTGCGCTGTTGTAAGAGAAAGGTGTGACACCTCTGTACTCAGTGAATTTGAGCCGGACCCAAAGATGCTAACAATCTCCTCGCGACTGAGTGGGAGGCTAATGCTGTGATCAGAGGTCGTCAGGTTGTGGAACGCTATGCGGTGTTGGACGGGTCCATTGGCACGTCTCGGGAGTTGTGGAGGCATAGCTGGAGTCTCGACTGGCGGCTTCGGCTCAAATCCACCAGTGGCCGAATTGATAAAATGTATGAGCTGGATTTCAGATGAGACACGGTATTTGTGCAGAATGACTGCCCTTTCAAACCCAAAGGTGCATAGTCGACTCATATGACAGATGTCATCATCAGAAGGCCCTTGCCTACAGGACAACACAGATATCTCAGCTTGGCCTTGTGTGTAGATGCAAAGGGGTATGTCATTGCCAACTGGGTCCAAAACCAAGTAATCCGCTGCACACCAGTCAAGATCAAGCCTGTGGACCGGTGATGTGATGCCCCACATCTTGAGCTCATCGATGGCATCATGAGGTGCTTCTTCTCTTGGTAGTTCAAGGTTGAGGTCGTCGATTCTGTCAGTTCGGGCAATCCATGCTAGTCGCACAACTGTGTCGGTGCCTTGCTGTGCATTTGGCCTCGTGTGGTGTGGCTGGTTCCGGTATGAGATCAGCAAGTGTGAGCAACACACGGCTTGTTGGAACATCCTCCAGAGAAACCTGCTTTCCACACCAGAGGTCAACGACATGGGGGTCGACAGGTTCGTCTGGGTGATGTTCTCTAGTGGGAACCTGCGCATGTTGGATACTTGCTGTCTTCTGTAGTAACGAAACTGAAGTTTCACCGTCATCTTCTTCTTCTTCCGATTCAGCATTTGCCAGCACGGGGGTATTCCGACCTGGGCTGGGAGAAGGCGACTGTTGATAAATGTATCGTTGGCTGTCAGCGGATTCTCTCTCGCAAGCGGCCAGTTGCACATGACTGGTGGGCACACCAGCTGGTCCCGTAATGACAAGGTGCAAATAGTCTCCATGCATCATCTGTCGATGTGCTGAGTCATCTCAAGGCCACAGTCGGTGGTTGAGATGTACGGTGCAAGATATTGTCGTCAACCTGCATAAGCTGCTGGATGACAACAAGTGTAGAACATCTACACGCGACATGAAGCCTCGCCCCCATAGAGTACGTCGCAAGTTTGCAGCTGTCGACAGACCATCAGCACTGGTGAAAGTCACATCTACCAAAACTAATCGGTCTGACGGATCGGCCTGCCGTTGCCGATCAGCAGAGAATTCGGCAAGGTAGGTAGAATCAGCCGAAATCTCGAGGTCCCTCGGAGGTGAGTTCACAATGTGCAAGTCGATGACATTATGATGTGCCGGTACCGACCACGCTGAGGTCACCTGTTCTGCATACGATCCGTCACTTGTACGATCGAAGGTGAGAAGTCGGTGCTCACGTGAAATTCTGAAGACATGAGCCAAGAGTGTGGAAGAGGAACTGTGGGTACTGGAAGGTGGGAGACCTCGAACTTCCACGGATGTCGCGCGATTGCATCATAGCGTTCTCATCTATTTCCAGCCTCTGTGTAGGAAATCTACGTCGGATGTCCCGAAGCACCGGAAGGTAAAGTCCATGTTGTACATTCCGCTCATCCTGCTCTGTCATCCATCTACGATCAGGTGTTCCTGCCAGTACGACAAGGTGCCTGCTGTCACATGGCTGTATTGCAATATCTGCGATAATCTGCAGTGTAAGGACAGGCGGTGCCAGGAAAGGAATCCAGGTGATCACTGGCGAGGGTCCATCAGGTTGTAGATCTTGGAAGGAAAGTAATGTGGCACGTCTTGGGCTCGTACGTGGCCTGTTACATTCAAGGAGAACGTGCAACCTCGGGTATTCATTTGGCAGTGCTGCCGGGGTGGGGCTGACGACTCTCATCTGCAAAGTGTCGTTCGGCAGTAGTTCTTGCCGCCAGACATGTCTCAATCTGTCCAGAAGTCGGAAGAGAAGTTGTGCAGGAATGGTACAGTCTTTCGATAACCTCGAACCATAGCGATCATGTGGTAGGAACCAAGAACGCACGTAGACAAGAAGCCGTTGTGACTCATCTCGCCGTACCGTACCATAGTCCGCAGCATAGAGTAGTGCAGGTTGTCTGTCCCAGTTTGGTGGTGCCAGAATGGTCCCTGTGGTTCTTTCTCCGTTTCGTAATTGGAATTGATATCTGACGTGGCTGTCTGGGTCAGGTAGGATGTCTCCATTAGGCCTGCATTGAGCACATTCGTCCGTGTTGCTTAGTAGAGTGCCCGAAGCGCTGTTTTCCTCTACTTGCAACTGTCCATGACTGTTGACAGCCCGTTGTAACAAGAACTGCTCATCGTCCTCAATGGGTTCATCCCTTTCCTCCTCATAGCTCACCGGGAAGGCCAACGATGTAACTTCCTCCGCAGTATGGTACACAGTAACAAGTGTGCCCGGGGTTGGATGGAAGTGTTGGTCAAGCTGATCTTGTGGTAGCGGAGACTGGTTGACGAACAGGAAACGGTGGTCTGAGTCACTCGACCAAGAGGCATCAAAGTTGTCATGTATGAGTTGCCTCAGGGTTTGCTCCGAGTGCCAAATGAGGGCTGAAAGCTGATGAAAGGTTCGTCCAGTGGCATCTCGAACCCTCCTGTCAACAAGTAGAGGGACTCCATCAGTATGCATACCAGAAATGACGAAATACCATCCATTGGTGATGTCCGATCGATCACGTACAAAAGTTGTGACTGCCTGCGGTCCCCAGATGTCTTCGGTTCTGCGGCAGATCACATCAATGGAGAGCGTGTTGAAGGAAGAGAGTGCAGAGTCATGCTGTTGCCCATCAACTGTCAGGAAGTGGATTGGAATTTCGCCTGTACTGCTCCAGTGTGTGACTGATAAACCATAGCGGTAAAAGTCCTCAGAGCCATGAAAATTGCCTGTCGGTATGTCTGGAGACCATTCAGGCATTAGGCGTATCTGGACAAAATCACCACGATGGAGTGTAACCGTTTGGTCAACAATGCATGGCAATCCACGAGACCAAATCGAGCAATGCTGGTCTCCTCTGGGCAAACACCGGGGTTCAAGGTCTTCAAGTAAAAGGTCGGTGAAGGTCGATACAGGGCCGCTCGCATTTCTTGCCTGAGTCCAGTATATTGATACCAACGTACCTCTGTGACCACAGGACACAGGTTACCGAGACCATCATGTCCCTGAGGTAAAAATTCTGCGAGAATGTGGGTCCGTCGAGTTGGGTCGACTGGCTGAGGATAGACCATGTGTATACGCAGGTTCCACGTAGAGTATTCCGGATACATCGACCTCACCGTTCGGAAGAGTTGCGTCCTCGACGGTTCCCTCATTTCAGCAAATTTCGTCTCGATTGTTTCGAGAGCTAAGCCGTAGATGGTCAGACTGACACCATGTTCTTCCTGTTCCTGAGGATTATTAAAGAAATGTTCCCACATGTGCCAAGGGTATGGCCTGGTAGTTCCAGCGGGTCCTTGGGGAGGTAGCCTTCGAGCATCAGGATCTCGGTCTTGTTGTTCTTGGGCCGGCTCAATCCTGATACTGTCACCTCTGAACTTGGCAATCACCTGGTCCTGGTCTGCCGCATCTTGTGCTGATGCGAAACTGTGCGCCAGGGGCAAAGACAAATCTTCACTTTGGAGTTGTACCCCACTTCCACTCCTTTTTCTCCCACGTTCATCGTTGGCGGTATCCGCCTTTGGAGATTCAGGATCTGGTACCGGTTCGATAATTTCATCCGGCTTTTGGTCATTCACTGCAATGTTCGAACTGTAGAAGGGGATTTCCCAGCCATTAGCACACCAGCGGTCATTGACATGGGGCTGCAAGCAGGTACTTTCCTTGTCACAGTCGAAGTAGTCACCACCAGTAGGGGATTTGCGGATTTTCCATGGTTTGTCCTCCCAAAGACCTAAGGAGTCAATACCAAAAGGAATCGCAGCTGAGATTTGCTGATCTTGTTCTTCAAAGACATGCAACTCAACGGAATTCCGAAAGTGCACAGAGGGTCTTTGTCCTCTCAACCTTTTTCGATTGCAAGATTTTTTGTCAGCTGCAAGATTTGCCGGTGTAGCCAAAAGGATGTTATCATAGTCGGACAGTGCCACTTCTCCTCGGAGTCCAATGGCCTGTCGTTGTGCCATCCAGTGTTGCGAGAAGAGCGTTGTGAGCTCACATTCAATTTCGCAACCTGATGCGATTTGGTGCCAACGGATGCTTGCTGCACATGAAGCATAGTCCACGTAGGCCTCGACATCCTGCACTTCTTGGAATGGCCTTGTGCGATTCACGATTCCATGGGGACATGTGAACTCGCGGCCTACGATCATGAGGAGGCAACCCTTCCACCAGCGTCCCGTTCCTGCTTGGTTCTTTTGCGAGTTGTCTCGGCGGTGGAACTGTTCAGCTCCATCTCGTCGTCCGAGTTGATGAGGATCTCCTCCGTCTGCATCTCTAGTCCTGCGGCCTGTGCACACGCAGTCAGAGTGGTTTGCAGAGATCTTTTCAAATCTTCTTCTTCTTGAGCTTCTGCAACCCCAGTCTTGACGTCCTCGACTTCCTCCACAGGTGCTGTGGCGGTCTCTTTGGGGGCAGTTGCTGAGTTCAGTGACTGGATCAGTTTTCGTGCTGCCTCCACCTCTTGACTGGCCCGTAGCTTCGCCTCTTGGAATTGCGATTGCTTCCTGCGATAGAGGTCGAGCTGTTCCTCCCACTGTTTGGTTGCATCCTTGAGATGTCTCAACCAAGCCTGTCGGTGGGCACTTTCTGCAGACTGTGCTTCTCGCAGAGCCTTCCTGGCTCGTCCCAACGAGGTCGTTGCAGAGTGGAGATCTTTGGTCAGCTGTTTTGAGGTGCTTTCAAATTTTTCTCTATGAGATCTTGGACTTCGGACGGAAGTCCTTCGGGATAAGCGCGTTTCAGCGCCGCGATCAACTCTGTGTTGGGTTGTGGCATAGGCGTAGGTGTAGGCGGTGCCGTCGAGCAACCCGCAGCTTCCGATGTAGGCCAAGGTGGAAGAGCAGGCATCGAAGGGTATGGAGTGAAAGGACTTGGAGTCGTGTTCTGCTCCTGTGACTTCTTGGTCTTTCCCTTCTTGCCCTTTCCTTTTCCCTTTGCATTGTTCTGGGACTTCCTTGATGTTGATCGCTGCCTCGAAGTTGAACGTTGACTTCGGGTGGTCTGATCTTCCCAACTGTTCCATGTCCAGGCATGTTGGGACTGCTTCGGTTGCTGTGGCACATAGTCGGGATCGGCAGTCTTCGACCAATGTCCACCACAGTTTGGACAAAATTCCATTGCATGTTTGACTAGGCGTCTGCATGTCAGACATTTCCAGGGTGCATTGGCCATCGTCCTGGTATGTCCCTGAAGGATTCGAAGAGCAGTCTTGTGCACTGGGTCCACTGAGTGATGAGCGGAAAGCCGGTGGAGATGCAATCGAATCCGTTGATGTGATAACTGCAGGAAACCTTTCTTGTGCAGCCACAAGTGTCTGCGAGCAATAGCCCGCAGCCTTCTCTCGCGTCGCCTTTGTGTCGGAGTAATATCCACAAATGATCACGGAGAGGAACACAAAATAGCAAAATTGCATAGGAGGACCACGAATACAGAGCAAGCTCAATGTAGACGGTGAAGGCTCCAAATTTGCGTCGGCTGATTTAACAGCAGCGAGGCACCCAGGATTAACGAGCTGGGACTCGAAAGGTGCAAGCACAGGGCAACAGAAAAATCAATGTAAAACCAAGTGGAGCAACCAGTGACGGTCAAGTGAATGACAGCGTCACACCCAGGCAAGTTGAAGGGCTGGGACCCTAAATAGAATTGAAAAATCCACGTTTAAGGCAGAGAACGTGCAGAACCGGAAAAATAACAAAAGGCACGAAGAGTACCCGCGGTCTATCTTATAGTAGACCGCTAAGGTAACAGGCGAGAGCGAAGTGGACCCCCGGGGGGGAAACTACATATATATATATATATACATGATTCTGACCAACTTTGTATGACGGAGGTTTTGAAGGAACTCTTCAACTGTAGCCCTTTCAACCATGTACAAAAATATCTTTCAAAGGTTGCAGCGTGACCTCCCACCATGTTTAGGCTTCGCAATCATCTCTTGCGTCATGCAAAACTCGCAAAACGGAAGCTCTGTCAACCCATGAGGAATAGTGAAACAACCCAAAACTTGAATCTACACACAAAAGTGAACTTTACTGATATTCACAACACAGCTCATAAGATCTCTAGTGGCGAGTGCAAGTCGGGCCTTGTGAATCTGAAAAATAAACCTGGGCAGTGAAAGCAAGCCATGATCAAGGATCAAAGAATTCACAAACTGAACGACGGACGTGCAGCAGCCAAGAAGTTGGGAAAACCTTTTTGGCTCCCGAATCCTTCTTCTGGGTACTAGTATCTTGAAATGGGTACCTTCAACAAGGACTATATTATTAAACACATACATAAAATTTCGAAACGAACAAAAAACTTCTGCAACTTCTGGGGTCTAAACACATCCCATCAAATCGTAATCAGTCCATCCATACTGCTCCAAGGGACGGATGCAAAACCTGGAGCGCCCTCCAAATGCTTCAGCAATTTGGCCTGGTGACAGCCAGCGACTTCTTGGAAACAACCAAAGGGGAAATGCATCTTGTGTTAAGAAAGTCAGCGGAGGACAATTTTTCATGCTCTTCTGGACATGTTTCACACTAAAAACCAAACATATTGCAAAACAAGAAGCGATTTTTCAAACGTGCCCTTTAGCTGTCAGGTATCTTTCACACAGGGACAGATATGTTGGTCACGTAGGTCAAAAGAAAACTATGGGCAAAGTAATATTACAGCAAGCGCGTTGAACAACGCAAACCTCAGGGGCAAACCAAGTCTACGGGTGTTGGAGCACCTCCCGCGATCCATCTGATGTAAACCCTGCCTCGTACAGCAGCATTGGGTGTTTGCTGTCCACACGTTCCAATTTCACAGCCAATTCCTTGCCAGTCCTGGGCATTGGTCCGGATGAATCAGGGAAGTGTACATTGCTGTGCATTCTGGGAATGGCTAACCCATAAGTAATCATGTAAGTATAATCAGGCTTGTGCGTGGATCTAACATATATTATTACAAATATATGTATATATATATATATATACAATCTATATAATATATTATAATATATATTTATCGAAGGAAGTTTAGAAGTCTAACTTCCGACAATATGTAGAGTTGAAAAGCAGAGTCGCACAGCAGTCATGTCACTAGCAAGAAGATCAACATGCGTGTAGAGTCAGTAGCAAGAAGATCAACATGCGTGTAGAGTCAGTAGCAAGAAGATCAACATGCGTGTAGAGTCAGTAGAAAGGAGTTCAACATGCGCGNTAACTAGCTAACTAACTAACTCATTAGCCAGCTAACTAACTCATGAGCCAGCTAACTAACTCACTAGCTAGTTAGCTAGCTAACTAACTCACTAGCTAGCTAACTAACTAACTCATTAGCCAGCTAACTAACTAGCTAGCTAGCTAGCTAACTAACAAACTAACTGGCTAGCTAACTAACTAACTAACTAACTAGCCAGTTAGTCAGTTAATCAGTTAGACAGTTCGGCAGTTAGTCAGATCCATCAATGTTTTCGCTTTGTCATCCGTGATTCACAACAACCAGTCTCTCCTATACGTTTCCTATTCTTGAAACTTCCGCCACCGCCTCGTGCGGCTCTACTGGTACATGTCAACTATATATAAATAGATATTTGAACAACGTCAACATATTGTAATTGTATATCATCAGTATAATATCATGTTTCTTTTCACCTATTAAGTGATGTCTGTTGCCAAGTGGACTTGGTGGTCATATCAAAGCCACCTGAAAAAGACTGTACTGTAAACCCATGTCATTCAATTTCATGAACCCTCCCAAGCAGTCAAGGTTGCGAACCTTTCTGCATTCCGTAAATACATCTTTCATCATCATCCTCCAAAAGTACCAGCCAAACCACATTCCAGCACTTGAGCTTTAACTTTCAAAGTATCAATTCCAACCAACCACAACTACCTTTCTAGCTTCCACTACTCAACTATCCATACTTCTTAACAACAACTTAAGAGGTATATTATATATTTATCACTATTTGTCACTTGACGAAACCCACAACTCGTATCATCCCAAGGATCTGAGAATCGACCGCATAGTAGATCTCACCGAAGGAGCCACTTCCGAGTTTACGTCCCAGGCAGTAGATGTTGCCTACCTCGGAGGCCAGTCATTTCCATCCCCCGGGGTGAAACATGGGTTTCTGCTAAGAAAACCACCAGCGATTTGGTGAAGTTTGACGATGAGATTTGTTTTGGCAAATGGAATGAATGCTCAAATTCGCGAATGTATTTTGACATCACACACGGCATTGCCACGGTTGCAAGGAAGCATATAATATATCTAAAGTCTGAGAGACCAATTTGATGATTTCAAATCTATTCAAATCTTGGATAGAAAGAGAACCAGAGAGTGTGATCTAAAATCTAAACTTGCCAAACACGACTCATCATGTCCAAGCCATTTTCCAATCGAAAAGGCTAGTTCATCCTCTTCTCCTACTCGTCTGGCAAAGTCTTTATTTTGTGTGTATGCAGAACAACTCCCAACACCGTTTCTGAAATTCAATTTTGACAGTGATCGCAAACGTAGCGCCCCTGAATCCATTTACACAATTTCAGAGAACACACACACACGTCAGAGCTGCCGTTTTGCTTTGTCAATGTCACAAAAAACGACGTCCCATGTTCCATCAGCATCTCTGCCGTTCATCTCAACCGATGAATCCGAGGCACTTTGCCCAGCCGTTGCATCACGGAATCTTGCTGCTGACCTTGGAGCGGGGGTCTAAGTAAACACTTCCAGCATGTAGTTCGGTGCATTTCGGAGTTTGCCAAACGACTGCAGCTATCGTCTATAGTCATTATAGATGTTAAGGTAAATGATTCGTTAAGAGTTATGGAAGTTTTCCTTTAGCCAAATTTCCTGAAGTAAAAAATAAAAACAAGAAAACAGCAGAGTCATGATCTGAAAAGCCATCTCCTCTTCCCGGGTTCCCGCGTTACCATCAGCCACATTTTTTCCATGGATTTTTTTCACTCGAAGTTCGCGACAATGGCCCGCACAGCGCTGCCATGTTCCGTGGAGGAGCCACCCTCCTGGTGTTCACAGTCATCATACTCACCACCGAAAAACCCAATTTGACTCACTGGGATAGCTGAAATAAATAACAAACATGACTTCTTAAATGCGTGTTTTTTTCTTGATACCCTTCCTTTGGTTTCGTACACTGCTCCGCTTTTTTTTGGGATATTTGTGGCATCATTTCCTTGTGACTTAACTCAGTTGATCGGTTGATCATGATTGATCTGATCTGATAGTCTGAGACTCTGTGCCCTTTTGAAATACCACAAGAAGCTTAGCGGCTTAGCATCTTAATAGGCATTCTCCAAGACACACAAGTGCCATCTCGGAGATTCCATAGCTGCAACCGACCGTCATAGGTTCCACTGACCGCGCGTTTGGCGGTGAAGTTGCTAGCCAAACTGCACACCGAAAGGCCGCGCCAACCTCACAAGTCAAACCCCTATCCATTCAAAGTTGCGTGGATGCTTTGTACAAATGATGCCTTCAAGTTGAGATATCAACTTGCATCCTTCCATTCTTTTGGCTTGATCATACAAAACAACATACAAACACACCATCAAAATGCTGTCGGTTTTTGTCTATTTTGAGGCAACTTTGAATCAACGCGTTTTGAAATGTTCTGAATGCTTCGGTATATTTTTACCAAGAAGCTCTTCACTGGCTCATCTTCACGAACATCCCAAAGCTGCAAAGTTCCATCGAAACGACCACTGAGGGCTGCGAAGGAGATATCAAAGGAAGGATCCATGGACCATACTGCCTGAGGATTGGAATCTTGCACCAAATAGGTGCATACCTTGGTGACAATGGCGATCGAAAATGCTGATGTATTAATGTTGAAGGGACATTCAGAGAATCAAATTGGCGGATCACAAATGGTCTCATGGACTGAAATCCTATTGCGGACATGGAGACATATGGAGAGCGGGAGGAGAAATGGTAATGCCACTACAAACATGGAGAAACATCCTCCTCTGGTGTCCCCATTCTTTCTCAGAGCCCTGAAATATTTTGGGAAGCCAACCTTTTTGACTAGAAATGAGGGGACCTGAGGTTGATTCCCTGGACCTCACCTGCCTCAGCATCATCTTCATCAAATTCAAGTGTCCACAACAGGGGCTTGAGATCGTTGATTTCACTCCCCCACCCATTGGGAATATTTGGTGATAACACACCCTTCGTCATGTGATGTCATGTCTCGGCCATCAGTATCAAGTCAACCAACCACGACCACTGGGTCCCAACCTCACCATTTGGTACCCCTTCCTGGTTGCCAAGACACCATGCGTGAAATATCCCAAATGCCTGGCATCAAAGCTTGGTGTCAAGGTATGATTCATGGGCCTCCATCGTAGAAACTGGAGAAAGAAACCAAGTAATCAAGTAGATAACTTGAATCTGAAGCACACCAACCTCTGAATCCCCCAACGAATCGATTCGTTGGCAGCGTGGAGACTTGCACAAATCCTACACATGACCTTTCCATATCTTTACTTCATTCCCCAAGAGCTCTTATGGGAAGGTCACCAACTCCCCGCTTCGAGTTGACCCCTTAGTCGTTGCATGCCAGGATGCAGTAGATGCCATCATCTGAACCGCTGGCTGCCTTCTGACGTTGGAAATCTGCTTGAACCACCTGGCCATGGAACTCTACACCGTCTCTGCGCATCTGATAGTCTCAAATGTCAATTCGGGAATTTCCGGATGGAAAAACAAAACAAAGAAATGCCGATTCCCGCCTCACCCGCAACCTCACTGCTTCCAATATGTATATATATATATATATCTCATATCAGCATTTTAGTGATGATCTTATATCCATGAAAGATTGGAATTGTAGCTTTTTTCCCAGCGCTGCCTGCACGAGTCCTTGATGTCGTCCTTCTAAAATCTGAGGCACTGCATCTGAACCCTGAAAGCACCGCTCAAGATTCTGGAAGGTTCAACAGGTGTAGGGTTTAAACGATATCAACAAACTGAAAGTGAATAAAGTGAATCGTAGTCCAACTTTGGGAATGCCAATGCAATCCATTCAGAAATTAATTGCATCTTAAACTATGATTTTTTGGGCCCCCGTAATCTTGGAAATTATATACAACGGGAAATGTGCTAATGACCCCGTGCAGTAGCGAGGATATGCTCCATTTCCCGGTACCAACAGCCTCCAGGAAGTTCCAAACTTGAACCGATCCCCCTTCATGGCCACTCACCTGGAAAAAATCTGCCCTCGAGGAACCCCCCCCAATGGCAAGGAAGAATACCACGAAGATGCGCAAGGAGAGGAAGGGGGAAAAACATAATATCATTTGCCAAGCTTGTTGATTCTTGCGAAGCAAAAAAACATCCGACACTGTACAGATCCAACGAACACTGAGTCATGCAAGAAAGGGGCTCACAGGAGAGGTTTGATCTAGTCGGTGTTGATAACCCCATGGCCCAACTAGTTCCAGCTTAGCAACATGCGATTGCCACTGTTCACTGATGATGCAATTATACTGAGACTCACTGCCATTCCATTCCGGAAAACGCTCAAAATTGGCAAACATGCAAAGGTTCCAACAGATTCCAAACTTCATACCTTTCGCAACCCATGCAAGCCCTCGCAGTCATGCGTCATCCCTGACATTTCTCATCATTTCTCTATGTTTTGCAGTGAAGTGGGGTCACTCTGGGTGGTATCCAACTTGCCCAGTGACTGCTGCTTGATCTTCGCAGCTAGCTGCAATAGACCAAGCAGTCCCCTGGGGGCAGCGCAACGTCAGTAAGGCACTGCGTTGGTTGAAGGACCTCAGGCAAGAATCAAACGTCAAGCTGCAAGTGTTTAGGTGCTACTTGTAGTTGGGAACCAAGATTTGGTACAGATTCAGCCTGGGCAAATTTGATCTTTTGATTTTCTATCACTTTTTCAGTCTTACCGTTCCTTTCTCACCTTTGAAGTCTCCATCCGCTCGTTTTCGTGGATGCTTCACCTTTAAATGCCCCCAAGAAGCCACAAGCGCAAGGTGCCGTCGTCCGACCCGCTGACAGCCCACTTGCGCAGGAAATTCGCGGAGACGCAGCACACCGCACCACTGTGCCCTGCGGAAGGTGTAGGAGAAAAAAACTGAACAAAATAATTGATGTGAGGGAAGGGTTTCATCCCTACCAACAATGGCAACTGCACCCGTAGAAGTGGTCATACCCTCTGCAGTGTGCAGGTGCTTTGTCTTTTCAAATATTATTTCATTTCCGTTGGGACATGAACACTCAGGAAACACCGTTCCCCGAAAAAGAAGACATCAAATACAAGATCTATCTACACTAGACTCGGCTAGACTCTAAAGTATATACAAGTACATAAACACACTGCAACCTAAACCTTATACACGCATCATCCTCAAGTCGTCATCTTTCCCCCTTTCCGTCCTTCAAAACTTCGAAGACATTCTAAACGCTCAAGGTCCCACAGCATCAAGGAGGTATCAGCTGAACCACTCAAGGCTAACTTGGAGTTGAGGTCAGCATCCAACGCCCAAACCTTGGAAGGTTTTTTCGACATTCCGGGAACCAAAGCAGGGGGTGAAACATTTTGTGAAACATCTGCCGAACCCGAAAAAACAATTGACATCGAAAGAATTCGTGTATATGATATAATCTTTTGGCGCACTGTTGATATATATGATTTATATAAGTACCTATATATAAAAAGATAAATTACAAATGTTAAAATGTATCCATCTTATCAACGTACTTATGAGATTCTGTTTCCAGGGTAATGGAATCTTGGGTTTTGCATGTCTGTTTTTACAATGCAGCCTTTCCGTAGGGCACACAACCACTTTGCTTCAAGGCTTGCAATGAGGAGAGGCCTTTCCAATTTTGAATTCTTCTGATGTGCCTTGCTCTGTCACCGGCACCATTCACTTTGATACTTGTCTTGTGAAACGTGATCATGGCCACTTCACGAAAGTATACGCATTCTTTCAATTCCAAAATCTCAATATCTCTCTGTCTCCATCCTTCCAATCCTTTCAACATCTCCCGCAAAATGTTGACCTTTTCTGCAAAGGTGCTGATCCACGATGTCCGTCCAAAGATCCAAGGCAGTTGAAAGAGTCCTTTGAGCGTTTGTTTACCAGCCACAGAGTAGTGATCGGTGACGTTGTTGGTGTGGTCTCTATATATGTGTGTTTGATGATGATGATGATGATGATGATGATGATGATGATGATGATGATGATGATGATGATGATGACCATGACAATGAGAATGACACGGACCAGGATGATGAGGACGATAACGATAACTGGGGTAATAAGGTTGAGGATGATGATGGAGATGAAAAAGAGGATGATGGTGTACTTAAATCCTAGACATCTCGAGATGAAAGGAAGCTGACTCTGAACATACAAATAAGCGTGAACCTAGGAATGGTTCACACAGCAGGTGTAGAATGGCTTCTATGTCTATGTGACAACTGGTATTGACAACATTCAGCCCCTGAAGCACCTGCTTCGAAAGATTCAGGCTGGCTACATTTTGATGTTCCACAAGTTATGGAAAAAGGTTGCCACAAAATGTCACAAACATGGGCATGGAGCATCTTTGCATCAACAAGCCTGAAAGGCATTCATAGGAAAAGGCCTTGAAAGCATGGTTTCATCATATTTTATCAACGTACTCCAACAATCCACCAAGCTTACCGCACCAAAGACTCCAACTCCCAGTACTTGATGGAACCATCTTCGTATCCTGCAACGCTTTGCAGGTCATGGGGTCATTGAGGGATTAAACATGCCACCTGGCTTTTTGTCCCTCATTAAACCTCTGAAAAACAAAGCAGAACCTCGGAAAAATATGACACTCAACAAGAGATGTCAATAAAGTTCGAGCCTCTTCCGAAACTGCCACTACCTATTGACAGCTTGATCGTCCACTACATAGTAAGCACAAACCTAGTGCCTTCACATAATAGAGGAATGAGATTCAACAACCTTGAAAAGACCTGGAAAATTAGATGAGAGGAGACAACTTCCATGTGTTGTGCATCCACTAATCTTCGTAATTTTACTACCCATAAAAATTGCGGAATTGCACCATCAGCTGGAAACACCTCCCCCCCATTGACACCAGCAACTGCTCGCGGTGAGGGAGGCAGCAGCACCACATCCACCTCTTGCCCTGCTAGTTCGCCAGCAGGCGCATCCATGGACCTCAAGTCACACGCAGGATATATGTGCATCCAAAGAATGGAATGCAATGGAATACATGTTTGTATAAATACGATATATATAATATATAAACCTGTTGTATCAACATCCTAGTACTTAAACATATGCCAGTACCTTCCGCATTACCAATCGAGCGGGAGTAGTCGAGACATATTCATGTGTTTGTCAATTGATGCCCTTCAGTTCAATGTCATCATTTGCCCATGCCCCTTTCTCTTTGGTGCATTGTCCAATGACATCCAACGAAATGATGGACACAAATCAACACATCGTCGCTTTCAGGCTTTCAGGGCAATATCAGAGACCATATGAAGCAGGGCCTGCAGTAAAGGTTGTCTAGCTGTACTGTCAAACATTGCGAAGAGATGTTGCAGCAGCAGAGTCGATCTTAAAACAAACACAAACATCATTTGAAACATATCCGTTTCAATGCAGTTTCGAGAAGGGTTTAGATAAACTTTCAAATGGTTGAACACATGAAAGCCTGTCCAATGAATTCAACTGAACATGCTTCACAATTGAAGTTGGTTTCGTCACAGGCACAGCAGCTGGCCATCATGCACCAATGTCACCTGCGCCTGCAGCTGCAACAATTTTCAGCCAAGTTGAAACACGACATTAACATCACAGCGATCAGGATGCCAACCTACCTTCAAAGACATAGTGGAGTCTTGCACAAGTCTGCAACACGACCACATACCAATATATTGATGCACCACAAGTACCCAAATACAATTTCTTACAAAGAGACTTCACATTCCAGATGATGGCGTGGTAATTGATTGCACTGCGGGTCCAGCAACATATTAGAATCCATTCGCCTGGCTGACTATCTCTATATCTCTACGCCTACCTACCTATACAATGATCTAGTCAAGTAGTTTGTCATTGAACTATCGATTCATCCATGTGTCTGGCTATATCTTGTATGTGCCCACTATCCACCTAATGTTTAAGGGACTCCCACGTTTTCAGAGTTGAAATTGACGAGCCCACACTTTCTATTTGCTATGTTTTCAATTTTCTCTCATCTCATCTCGCCTTCAAGAGCTTTTGCGCTCGGGCCACCAAGCGGCCAACGACATCACCAGGCGCAACCTACAGCTAAAGATTGTGATCGATGGTTTTCACAGTCTAAAGCCTGTTGTGAGTTGTCTTTCGTTTCCAATCCCCAAATGCATGCTAGCAGAATCCCCTTGCGCAAAAGTTCTGAACATGTCTGCCTGTGATCAGCCAGTCATGGCACGGAAAAATGCTTAAACATGCTTAAATGCATTTTTCCAAATGACTTCCCTCGCCGTGAAAGCCACAACAATTACCCTGACATGTCAGGGAACAACTCTTCCAAATTGATTGGCCAGGTATCTCTACATTGCAGGTAGATGTATGGTATCTATCGATCAATCAAATTAATAAATCGCCAAAATGAACTTTGAATTGATTTTCAAAAAGGATTCCCAGATTAACTAGTCTGATTCAGTGCACAAGTCTCCATCCCCTAAAGTTATATTTTTCCCAATATCAAAGATAAATGCAATTGATGATGCATAAACGTTGCGACTCATGATGAAGCATGACGAACTGATTCTATCTTAGTGTTGTCAGGCTAACGGTCAATCTTCAAACAAGACATTTTCATACCTTCAGAATGCCAACCTGAATCTGCAGGCGTTGCCCCGACAGCTGGCGCAACGTCACTCGCTGCTCTGCGGTGCACTGAGCATCTTCAGGCCCTTCGGGCCACTCCTTGCAGGTATCACGCACACTACTGCATGCACATTTTTGCGCACTAAATCATGAAATCATATTTGCACATTATTGCACACTCTATCACACTTTACGTCTATATACATGCAATCACATGCGCTTAGGGTCCATATATTCCACAATCGTCATCAAGGTCTGCGCTCCTGGCGCCCCAAATGCCAATGCAACAAGTAAAACATAGCAAAGTGCAGTGAACATAATAAGACGAAAAAACCCCAAAAAAAACGTCCTGAGAATACTGCACCCGAAATGCGGTTATAAATGGGTTGAAGATGGTTGAAGCATCTAAGGAACCCCTGCTTTTCTGGACATTTTTGTCTACACTTTTCACCTTTCCCTCCTGTGGTGGAAGAGGTCCCGACAGCAAGGTGCCAAGGCCCAGGTGGCCACCTTCCACCATGGCGAAGCCACGGCCCAAGGGATCATCGGAACAAAGGCGTTCCTGATAAATGGATGGAATGGTGATGGATAGGCTGAGGTTGAAAACTCATACATTTAAATCTACATCTATGAATATGAATGGAGATTTTTAGGGGTGATGGTAGTCATGATGATGATGATGATGATGATGATGATGATGATGATGATGACGATGATGATGATGATGATGATGATGATGATGATGCGGATGCTGAGGAGCACTATGAGGATGCGGCAAATGATTGATGATGATGATGGATGATCCGATTTTGTCCGATCCATTTCCATATTCGCCCAGCATTTTCAGAAGCCATGAGACAGGACAAGATCTGGCAAGTTGAAGGAAAGTCAGCTCCACCTAGGATTCTTTGTGGAACTGGTGTGAGTTGTCACCAAAAGGCTGGCAATGGACTGAGAGCAAGTATGAAGGCTGGACATACACCTACAAACTTAACATTTCACTATAGATTAGAGATACTTTGATAGGATCGAACGAACGTGAACCAAAACATCAACCTATAAACAGCCATAAACAGCCCTATATGCCTGTATGCCTACAAGATGTGCCTACTCCACACTCATGCCGCTGCAGTTTCCACTTGCGCCCGGCACATGGTGATTCTGCTTACACAATTTGCTTACTCGAGCTTACGCAACTTAGAGTGTTGCTCACGCACAGCTTCTTATGGTACGACTAATTCAAAGCATGCAAAGGGAAATCTTTTGTGGGTTTGGAACATGTTCACATTTGACATGTGTTCATTCAAGGAAGCATATTATAGGAAACATGTGAATCATGTTGAGAACATGGGATATATACTCTAGCAACCTGCCTTTTGGGGGGGAAGGGGGTGCAGCTCTGGAGTAGCATCTGCCAGGGCACCCACTCGCGCTGGTTCTCATCCATGACAGTGCGTGGAACTACCTGCGAGGACACCCAGTGAGCTGCCGATTTTGCATATCGATCATGTTTTCCCATCATGTTGCCTCACAATTCCTTGTATGCACCTGTATTCTTCTAGAATCCTTTACAATTATATCATGTTGTATCTAGACGATGATAATAGTTCATGGCCATCCTCCATTACACATTTTCTGCCATGACTGAGACATACTGAGACTGATCCATTCAACAACAGCAGTTAACTCGACGGCACAAGTATCCAACCGTGGTAGGCATGGCAAGGCACCTGAATCTTTTGACCAAGATGAACCCATCCCCAGGAGCGCGCCAGTTCACTAGGCGCTTTCTTTATGAACACCTGCGCTGGGAGTGGCTTTTTGAATAACAACTCGTAAAAAATGATGTCTCGAATATGATTGAGGGACTGGTGGAAGAAGGAATGCCACCATTTGATACAAGGAACTGAACAGAACAAGTGCTGGTTCATACTATTGGTCATGGTTGTGGGATTATGGGGAATGCAACTAATGCAATTTTCCTCTTGCTTCTGGCACCTCTTGTTTCCTCCATAAGATCATTCACACAAGCTTCATCCATCTCCTAGGTTGGCCCTTGACTTCAAGCCTTGTGACTCTTCTAGTCATGATATGCAACTTTCTGTTTGTGTCCATTCCCATGGCCAAATATCTATAACCAACCACTGCTGATGTTATGAACCAACATTAGCAAAAGCAAAGTCTTCATCATTCTCATCTACCCTTTTGATTGGAATAAACTCTTGTCAACCTCGCAACATCGCAGCATTCTCCTATCCCAATGCCCATTCAGGGGGGCGTCCCAAATTCTCACCTGAAACTACACGTATATACTCAAAATGACTGAGCCTTGCTTTCCAAGTTTGAGTTCTTCACCCTCTCTCTCGCTCCAGCGCCCTCAATCCATGTCCCTATCGTCCCTGTGTTACTGACACCATGGTCTCCCACCTTCACCCTGAAGCAGCAAAAACATGTGATCTCAGGTGTCATCCAGGTTAACTTACTTTAACTCAGATCCCTTTCTGCCCCTTTCTAGCAGTGGTTCAAGCTGAATACTTTGGGTTGCCGTTGTGCCACACCCTCCACCATAGCCAGTAAGAAACCTTGTTGTAGGTCACTTCATACCATAAAGCATCTTTCAGCTGCGCCCGAGGGTGGGGTTCTGGCAAGGCATCCTCAGCATCCTCGGCATCCTCAGGCAACTCATCCGGAAGTTCGGCATCTGAAGCTCGTGCCACACGCCAAATGAGACCCACCTGGAGATGTTTGGAGCTTGAAGTTCAGTAATTTGTTTTTGTATTTTTTGATAGATTTATCACCTTCTCATGGGTTGCTTATGTTGCTTCATGCTGATTTATCTGGAATTATCTATTTTTTTCACCGAAACCTCCCCCAGCAACAAAAAAAATCTCCGCCTGTGCCGCCTCGGTGGCGGTTAAGCAGCCTGGACCGTGCGGGAAAGCTCATAGATGCTGTACTGGTAGGTGAATTGTGAGATTTCGGCAAGTAGAAACATCAAAATCCATTCAAAATCATCAAACCATGAAAATCCTATCCAAACAGTCAACGATTTTTCCACTGGCCATTTATGGCTATTTCACGCAAAAACTTTTCCGTACTCAACCCAGCACTTAGACTGCTCAGGTTGTGATCATTTTGCACAATCTTGAAAATGATGACGGTTTCTTCTGTGCAATGAGCATACCCTATTCCCATCTTATATACACAAAGCTCTAGAAATAGAATTAAATTAGCTCGTTCATGCTCTTGCAACCCTTCCACACCTCCTCCACCTTCATCTCTTCGAAGTCTGGCTGTTGCAATGGCATGGCGTAACTGGTCCGCGGAAAGCTGTGCCAAGTGCCACAGGTCCTGGAGCTTGAAGTCATAGCTGATACAACTGCAGAACTGATGGCTGCATCGACCCCTCCAATCCGGCAAACCATAGTCTTTGATACTGCTCACGTATTTATGCTCAAAATATTAGTGGTTCAAATTATATAACTCCAACTTCACCAAGTCATACCAAGGGAGTCCAACGACAAAACCACAAGATTGTTTGTGATGTAAACGACCTTTCAAAACAACAAAAACACGTAACACCAGTTCACATCTCTACGCAGCAAAATTTACCCTCCAATTTCAGGGATGGAACATCCTTAGGTTCAAAACAAGCAACTGACTCCCAATGTGAAGCAACTTTCACTTGGCAATGCATAATGGAACTTGGCCTCTTCCCCAAATGGCCCTTTTGATATCAGAATATCAATCTAAATCATCCCAATATATTCAAATACAATCATCCCCTCAAAAAACAGCAATCCCCATATTGACCCAATTCTCAAAAAATGTAACTCCAAATAATTGATTTATGACATTCATGTTGCTCCCATCTGGTGAAAACTTCACGTTTTCAACCGAGGTTCTGCGACTCCACCAATCTGATCAGCAACGGCATCCCAGGCTTCGTAGTTGAGACCAGCCCAATCACAAGCATCTGAGAGACCCTGGACACAAATGCTTGTGAATATCGGGGAATGGTGAATCATACTAAACTTCTTGAAGAGTTTAAAATAGTTTAATACTGTGTGGATGTATTGTTCTAGGTGTGCATTCTAAACCCTTTATACGGATATGCATAGTAAATTGAGGATCTACTTCTCGCTAAGGTCATTTTGTGGAAACCTCTCAAAATCAGCCAGCATTCCTGGCAACGTAAGATGATGTGGTCACTATAGATTGCCAGAATGCTTCACGAACGGAAGAACGATGATCTCCAATAGCGGTATCAAAGCAAGTAGATAATACATAGGTTAGGTCACCTCAGATCTTATCATGTCACCACACACAATGATACAAAAATCCAAGCCTTGCCTGCTTTCTCCCGAAAAATCAGCTTCTTGGTTTCCCAGCCATACTTCGTCATAAAAAAGTGGAGTACAGAATAACCACGTATGTATATAACACAATAGGTATAAACATTCTCCGATGTTGAAGGCCTTCACATTCACCACACAACCCTTCACAAAATGAAACACATTGAATAGTTACAGGTTTACATAAAACCATATTGGAATCATGAAGAATATCGGAAACTCCCATCCAACCATCCCAACCTCCAACGCTCGCAAGGGCGCTTTCACCGTCTCACAGCGCACCACTGGCAACGATGGGCCGCTCAACGGCGCAAAGGTGCGAATGCGACGAGGGTCTGGAGGCAGAAGCTGCATATGTCGCGTGGCCAAATAAGGCAGAAGCAAGCAAGGTTTTTGGGCGGTTTTGATGGAAGTATGATGGATTTGAGATGGATTTCTGTATGAAGCCGTTTGAGATTTGCCTGTACATTTTCTGTTACTCAAGGTTCATGTCTTTTCAATTGATTTCAAGTGAGGTCAGATTTTCCAAGGTTTGCAGGTCCACAACTGGGACGGGGGGCAAGTGGAAGAGGATGGTTAGTTGAACATCCAAATGCAAGGCATTCCTTAATACCAAAGACCACAAATTCGAACTCTACCCCACTTGAAATTGAAATCATATTCGTAT
Organism: Breviolum minutum Mf 1.05b.01; assembly: GCA_000507305.1. Classification (NCBI taxonomy): domain Eukaryota; class Dinophyceae; order Suessiales; family Symbiodiniaceae; genus Breviolum; species Breviolum minutum. Next base: position 8,019 of record DF244237.1, on the reverse strand, counting down.
AATTGGGTGGCTTTGCTCATGTGTGTGGGAGCATGCCATTATCCTTCAGGATGCTTCAAATACCTTCATCCTTCATGTAATCGTATTTGAGCCAAAGGCATCTGAGCGGCAGCCTTTATGTATAGTGTGACCAAAGGTCGGCAAATGGACAAAGAACTCCCTAGCTCGTTTAAATCTCGTGTCTTCTCAGTGCTTGTCAACATTTCCGCATGTGATCTCGTTTCCCAACTCTGGAGGGCTACTGTTCACACAAGAATGACACTTACGAGGACCATCGGGGACCTATCTCATTTTTTGGAATCCCCCCACTTCGCTTTTCGATCTTCCTAAATAAATGCAATTGCTCAAATGATTTCAATCCGGCTGTGTCTAGCTGCAAATCATGAATCAATCCTCCCAAATAATCATCCGTTGCTTCAGGTGCAAATCCTTGACATTTTGAGGGATAGAACATCAAGCAATACTCAATACATTGAATGGATCAAGTTACAAGAAAGAGTTCTTGCAGAAGCCATTTCCAACTCCCATACCCCGAGTGCACGACTCATGCTTAGGAGTCGACAACTTTCAAGCGACCATGGCAGCGCCAAGCGCCAAGCGTTTTAAGTATGTTGATGGGATGGAAAAAATGAGGAGTTGTGAAATTAGCTCCTGGCCGAGTTTTTTTACTCAGAATGGGTTTACCTGACATTGTTAAGATCATGCTAAGGTAAGGAGTTGAGCATTCACAAGCCAACAGCAATGGTTGTACAACTCGTTGCAGTGGATGCTCGAAGAATTTGGGACTTGTGGATGTTGCTGCTGATGCTGCTTGTGTTGTGGTTGCTGGCTCTGACATTGACAAAGACCTCGTGCACTTGCTGTTGACATAACTTGCACTTCGCATGGGCCCTAAGCCGCACCGCCTTCCCTTTCAGGAAGTGGCCGGACCCCCCCGAATCAAACCGTCGCAGTTGGACGTTCAACACCAGGGCATCTATTGACCCAGGTATTGGGCTGTCGGCGGTGCGAAATGGCCAAGCATGACTTGGGTGACATGTTGGGTGTGACATGTGTCTCACTTCTGGATGTCTTTTGGTATTCTTTTGGTATGCTTTTTTCAAAGCAGGTTCTTGGTCATATAGCCAGTGATATGCCGCTCTGCCATACTGGAAAGTCTGAATTGCGGCTAAACTGCATCTATAACCGAACCCCCACAACCGGCCACGGGGAAGCTGTACCTGTCTACTTAAAAATGCCAAGCAAAATCTTATCATTAAAATCTGCTACAATTTGAAGCATCGCCTACGCTGCACCTTCTGGCAATCGGAATTTGACAATAAAGATCTTTGAAAGGATGCTCTATATGATTCTATTTATGACTTCAAGAAATTCAGAAAGTAGAATAGTGAAATCAAATATGCATATCATATTTGTGCCAAAATTTGCTGATTGGAGTTCCTACCCAGTTTTTGCTCATCCCCTTCAAAGACATTGCTCCACTGCTCCACTCTATCAGCGCCTGTGGGCATCTTCATCCTTAACAGCCTTGGCTGAACACCGACGCAATCAACCACAAAGAACAACGGCGCAGAAACTGATTAGCCACGGAAACCTGTGTCAAGTGCTATGGAAATCACTCGCAAAATGACAAAGTGGTTCCTGGTTCTCAGGGGGGGACTGGGAATTCATGGTTTCATTAGCCTCGAATCTGTACAGTCATCCCCACTGGTCGGATAGGGGGGATGTTGAATTTGTGAAGCTACATTACGTGATGTCAGGAATGCCTGGCATCTTATTATACATCTGTATATTGTATAATTTAATAATGATATACAATACTGTATTAATGTATGTATGTGTGTAAATGACCAAAAAAAGTATTGGGCCAACCGGTGTTCTCAAGAAAACCCTGATCGTTAAGTACCTACTCCACACAGACATATCATATCATCACTATATATACCAGCTTTGCACTTTCTATAGCTGATGAGCTGTATATTCATGGTTTACATCAGGATTCTGTTGAGGACTTATTATGCATTCACCAGGTTTCACTCACCAAAATGGTTCCAACAACATGCTTTCTGTGAATTTGTGCTTGTTGAAACATGCACCTTTCCCCACTTAGGTTGTTGAAGGAAACCCCCGATGTTTGAAGTTCAACTTTTTGTTTTGGCATGGGCTTGCTCCACTGCGGAATTTCACAAATCATCTGTTCCGACGCTTGCATGCTTGGAGATTGGATATCCTCCTGAGGATTCCAACCAAAAACTCAATTACCTGCTCTGTGCTGCATTCTGGGATTTTGCCTATTGATGCTGGCCGACGGCACAGGCTGTAAATTCCAGCCACTCGCACCAGCAAAATTTCCACTGGATATGAGGGGAGCAGCGAAGACATCACTCTTTAAGCCCCGCAAATCTCTGCCTGATGTTCAGCTGACTCAGCTGCCTATTGATTTTGCATGATTTCATTGTGTGCCTCATATCAATCATTCATTGGTCCCTCTCTCATCCCCCAAATAGCAATACTACAACAACAACAACAACAACTGCTACTACTTCCACGACTACGACTAGCAGTAGCAGCAGCAGGAGCAGGAGTAGTAGGAGGAGGAGGAGTAGTAGTAGTAGTAGTAGTAGTAGTAGTAGTAGTAGTAGTAGTAGTCGTAGTGGTAGTAGTAGTAGTAGTAGTAGTAGTANAGTAGCAGTAGCAGTAGCAGTAGCAGTAGCAGTAGCAGTAGCAGTAGCAGTAGCAGTAGCAGTAGCAGTAGCAGTAGCAGTAGCAGTAGTAGTAGTAGTAGTAGTAGTAGTAGTAGTAGTAGTAGTAGTAGTAGTCTGTTACAGTGTTTGCATGTGTATCCCAGTTGGTGAAATGCAAAATCAGCTGAACAACGCAGCAGGAGAGTCCTTCGGAGGGTGGGGACAGCAGTCCTGTGATGGCCATGGTCAGTCATGTCTCTTCCCAGAATTCTCTTGTGGCTGGTGGTGTCAAGCTACTGGACAAAATGGGTGACAAAATGAAGGCCACTTGGGTAAGTATGCACAAAAGGAAATGAGACACCACCAGGAAAAGAGGAAACAAAGACTATCCGAATTATCCAGTTCTAAGCCTAAGACTTTGAAAATTTCTCTGAGGGGACACACCTCTCATGTGAAATATGTCAAATCTTATCGGCTCGAAAGTTTGGGATGGCTCCATGATGGCCTCCCACTACATCAACTCAGTACTTCAATCAATCTTTATTCATTGTGCACGGGATCAGGCCCGCTGCTGCACACGCTCTCGACATCAGACTCTTCCGTCTCATCACCACTGAACGTACAATCACCTCACCACCACCACCGTCACCACCAGCAACAACAACAACAACAACAACAACAACAACAACAACAACAACAACAACAACAACAACAACAACAACAACAACAACAACAACAACAACAACAACAACAACAACAACAAAGGCAGCAGTAGAAGCAACATAGCATGGGTTCAAGCATGGAATCTCAGACACGAACCAAATCCAAAATGTGTTTTAATCCTTTGGCAAGGTTCCCGATCCTGCCCATTCAGGCTCAGGCTCGTCAACACATAGCGCTGGCTCCCCAAGCAAATTGCGTGTTGACGCATCGGCTCCTTTCTCGAGCAACAACTCGGCAAATTGAGGGTCACTGCGGCAAGCAGCAAAATGGAGTGGCGTGTCACCATCCGAATTGGCAGCGTTCACATCTGCTCGCGCCTCGCAAATGGAGGGGGATTTCAACAGGAAAAACTATGAAGGCTGTTAGAGAACATCTGGCATGGCATTGTTAAATGCTACTGACTGGTTACACTGTTTCCAACATATAAAGTTTATTTGATGTGGAGCATTTCTGGTTTACTACCATCATGGTTGTCTCCTATGTTTGCAAAAAAGATTCTTCAAGAAGAATCATTGCAAACGAAAGAATCATTGCAAACGCAGCTCTGCATGTTCGGTTAGGGTAAACATGGAATTCGGGTACAAAAAGTCCAAATGCACTCATGCACGACAAAACTCCCACACTGAATCAAACATAAAAGCAACCGACCTTCTCCTTGTACCCTGGCCAAATGACCCACCTTTCTCATGCTGGACCCCTTGAGGACCATCATGGACCATCTGTAAAATGAATTAATATGTTCAAGTGTGATTCTGATGATCAGGTTCGCTTGCTAGGCATACAAAAAAAAGAAGTACCGATCTAAACAACCAAATACATCTGTTTACAACCCACTTCTCTTGCCAGCTCACTGAACTCTTCCACAGCAATCCCCAGTCTGTAAAGGGGGCCATGATCTATAGCGTATTTTGGCTCAAAAAATTACGAAAGAAGTTTGACAAGCCAAGCGATCACAAAAAAAACAGGCTAATCCTCCCATCGCCTCAAGCAAGGCATGCATAATTCCAATATCACCCACTTTTGCACAGACATGAAGAGGCAAACAGCGATGGTTTGGTGGGAATCCATTCCTGGAACAAAAAAGCGCAGTTCTGCAAGCCACAACTCAGCCGGTTGACCCAACCCCCCGGAAAACTGTCATATACCTACGAAGGTTTGGTGTATGGACCTTATGAACGGTGCTATTTTCGGGCAAACAAACTTTAAGCACATCATCTCACGGTAAACAGTATCAAACATAGAAATTGTTGAGGAAACCCGGCGGGCATGCTGGTTGGCATGAGCTATAAGCACACTGTATAATGGGGGCCTGAACTCTCTAGAGCACGGGAATTTGGAGATTGATGTTTCGTCCCTTCCATGCCGTCCAAACATGTCCAAACAACGCTTTCCAATCCTGGTGTGAAGCCAAGAATCTTCAAGAAGATTTTCACCATCTTGTCGTCGTGGATCTGAATAGCATGAATGAAAATCTTGTCTGTCGCAGCAGTCGCGTCTCCCAGGCACAATTGCACTATGCGAGCAGTCAACCTCAACTCCTCATCAAAATCCCTGTCTATCAATGAGCTGACAATCATGTCCCATGGGCAATCTGCGATCAAGATCATGGTTGCCTCTTCTGCGTTGTCCGCCCAAAGCAGCTCAAAAAAATCCTCCGGGATGTTGGTCGCAGAGCTCACTGCCTTCTTCAAGAGGATGGGCTCGGGATACGATCTGACCAAAGGCACTCAAGACAATACAATGAGGACGGTATGATTTTCTAAGTCCCATGATTGCCCGTGATCCCATGATTGCCCAATGGAATCATATGATTTATATATTTGTAATAATAAATCGTTCCCTCTTTCTCCCAGCTGAGCAGAACAACTCATCCTCCCTTGGTTCCTTTAGCTGTCGGCTTCTCTACTGCCCTATCTTTCCAACTTCGCAAAGTTGGTCCCAACCCCCACTAGTTGCAATATCCCACTAGTTGCAACATCAAAAAATTAAGTATATCAAGTAAAGCTTGTTCTTTTTTTGGTGCTGAGTGACTCCACAGTGCAAAGCACTTCCCCACTCAGACTCAGAATTTCGAAAACCTTCTCCTCAACCTCTCCGCTTGACATGGCCAATGCGGACCTGAACGAATCCCCGAGACGGCCGGAAAAATCCTGCAGCTTCAAGCACTAATGGCTGCAAGGCCCAGTAATGGTGCCAACATGAATTGGATGGAGGGTTAGATGGCTCAAAAACGGTGATGGCTGATTGTCCCTTTTTTTCTCAATAATTACTGTATTTATGTATTTGGTAATATCTTGAAAGGCCAAGGTCATTGGGAACAGAACATCTTTGACAACATTTGAAATCCAGAAAACACTGCCAGGAATGTGGTATCATTGCGTTCATTGCAATTAATGCTTTCCACCTGCTTGACATTCATCTAACTTTGATCCTGAACACATCGCATCGAACCCACCAAATCGAAGACGAGCATCATAGAGGGTCCTCAAGTCAGCTACGATGGCTTGAAGCACGGAGATAAATGGGTTGATGCAAGGGCAGCCATGACTGTTAGCTCATCACAAATCATCACAATACCCAAATCAAAAAACACACACACACAGCCGTCAGCCCATCCAAATAGACCAGCAAACCCGAAGATTATGCGAAGATTCCAACGAGGTACCAGGACACAGGACATCTACTGCGTCTGCAGAATGACAATGTTCTTTGCTCAGCAAGTGGCGGGGCCTCGGAACGACTGAGCATATGGGATTTCTACCATTTCTCGTGAGCGGGTTTCTGTTTGGGTTCAAGGGTTGAGGCGTGTTTTCAATACCACTTCATGCAAATTCACTTCAGTCGTTTTGATCATTTTTGATCTATCTTGATCTTACATTCAGAGATCGTAGGCCCTCAAAGAAACTCATCACCTGCACATGGTTTCGCTTGGAACTCGTTGAGATCCTTTCTGAAGCATTCTTCATCACCGAGGAAGGCGGTGGGAAAAAAACACGCTCATCAGACAGAGTAAAATGCGGCAATTCATGAACATGCAATATGATGCAATAAGCATGCAACTAGTATGCAACTAAATATTAGTAAAACGTGACAATAATTGAAATGCCTAATGCCTTGGAGATGATTGGTCCGGTGCCGCAAGGGCGAGTGTATCTAAGTTTTAAGTGCATTTAGCTCCTTGACTAAGTCATTTATCATCGATCCTACACAAGTCGTGGTCCAAATCAATTCGAATTGTCCAGCAAATTCCAGCAACCATCACATTGAGGATTGAGGAGTTTTTTTTTGGTCAGAGGTCCATATTGTGTTGCAGCGTTTGAAACACATCACCACCCTCAAGTCTTCAACATGTAGCAATGTGTGGTACGTCACCTTCAAGATCCACAAAATGTGGCAAGCTGACAGTTCTCCTTTACATGCCTCTTTACAATACTCCTGTGTCAACTGCCCTCTTCCTGGCCTAGGTTTATCATGAAGTTATCCTTAAGGGTTCTGGGTTTGGGGCGCTTCAAGTCGCCAGGTATCCCAGAAACACTCGTTTCAGCAACTTCTCCAGCGACACACAATGATTCTATCTGATGTACATTACCCTAAAGAAAATCAGCCAAACATCCAATTAAATCTAAACACCAGCACTTGAAACCCTGTACAAATATAGGTTTCCAACACCAAAAATACATGAACATATATGAAAGTGAACCGCATCATTTTGCTGTCATCTGAGTGCACCAACACAAAGCCACCCCAGTGTTGAAATGGCCTGTCTCAAGGCACGTAAATCCGAAGTTAAAAACCCAGCAACTGGTAACTTCTTTTGTCTTTCTTACAGCTCAAACCAGAAGTCAGGATGGAGGCATATGCAAACCTTTCATGCAACAAACAACCCTCTGCAAGATTGAAAGTTAAAGCCAAAGCGTGTCTGTTGCAACCTCCCGCGCAAGGCCACAGGCATTCAGGATCGCTACAGGAATGATCCCCCTAAAATCAGAAGTTCACCGGCCTGCGCGAGTCTTCGTCAAGAAGTTCACCCCGTCCATCTTCCAAGATGAAGTAAAACCTTGGTATTCATGGACTTTACTAATCCGTCGAAATCCACCCCTCCAGGTAGCACCTCAAACAATAGCGAAGCGCGGTGCCCTGCTGGTAGATCACACAATCCATTCCAGATGGCAACCTGGAAACAATCAACAATTGGGATGCAAAGACACAAGCTACATATGGTGACTCTGCTTGGGAGTTCAACTTTTCCAAATTTATGAATTCCAGACTTGGAAGTAGTAACCTTGTGGTTTATCTAAATGCTCACTTGGGAATTGGCGCGATCTTCAGCAGGTCCACTTCCCGACATTGTCCAATGCCTTGTAAAGATTAACATCCTGGCACCTGGAGCCTGGAATATGATACACGTATATGCTATATACACGTATATGGAAGATATATTCGGTGTGAACCTCCTTGAGTTGTAAAACCACATTGACTAGTGGTTCCAAAAGCTTCAGGTACCCAAAATGGAGGTACTGTACCTTATGAGGCTGTTTTCGGGGTGGGGCTTCCTTTACATAAGCCTTACATACAGCTTACACAGGTGAGTAATGGTGAGTATCTCCATTTT
>DF244236.1:0-25036 GCA_000507305.1 Breviolum minutum Mf 1.05b.01 | reverse complement strand
TTTGTTTGTTTATTTGTTTTTTTTGCACCAAGTTCCAGCATCACCACCGACCATGTTGGTGGCTCGTTCGGCAACGGCCAAAAAAAGGAGAACGTCCCCGCAGAGATCTTTCGCGAAAGGCGGTCTTCGATCAAGACACCCCCTAAAGGACCAGCCACCTGCCTGGAATGCCAAGTTGAGCTTACTGGATTGACAGGAGGAGGAACTGTGGCGGTTGTTCTTTTCCACCCATAGTGTTTAAACGGCAATACTCTAGACCCGACAACTAGCGAACTGGAAGTCTATGTGCCAACATCGAACAATCAAAATTCTACCCGCTAGGGGTCGACGCTGATGCAGATTGCACGGCGTTTTTTTTTTGTGATTGGCAGCTATGAAGAAGCAAGAGCACGTAATGGGCATCGGAACTATTCGTAGCATGGCTATGTGATTGAGAACATCTGAAGAGAGGATAGTTTGAATCGACACCAGCTAATTAAGAAAAAAACTAGTTACAACTATTGGCAAGTCCGTAGTCAATAGAATTGGCAAACCAAGGAAAGTACGGTAAGCAAAAAACCAAAGGATTGCTTCCGGATGTCAAAGATGGGTGGACATGGCTATCACTGGCCGCTAGGTTGTTGGAATGGGTCGAACATCATGAACACACTGTGGACACTGGAGCTGGAAGTGGAGAATGGGATGACTATATATGTAAGATGTTTTTTTTTTGTGCAGAACTTTTGAGTGCATGAGAGGGATAGTTTCACTGGGTATGCGTTTTACCATCTGGCAAAATTTTGATCGCTCCCATTTGAGCTTTGCTTTTGGCTGTGGTTGTTTTGCTTTGGGGGTTGCTTTGTCTGTTTTTGTTTGGCTTTCGATTTTCTAAGCATTTCCGCTTTGCCAGAATCAATTTTCATTGCACTTCTCAGTCTGAAGGAGCTAAATTGACCGACCACGCTTTGGCTCGTTCGGCATCGGCTAAAAAAAAGGTGGGCTTCTCAAACAATGAAACATTTGGATTTTCCCGTCAGACATGCCGCCCTTGATGACCTTTATGTTGATGACAAGTTCTATAGGAATCAAAATGTATGATTTGTGCTTCTATTCGTTGTGATTCAGGTCTTATTGGTGCGTTCGGGCTTTTGACTTTTACATGTGACTCAAAAACAACTTTCTCGAGAGACATGTTGTCGGAAGTGGTTTGATGGTTTGAATCGGCATTGTGAGCCAGCACTTCAACCACATTGTTTTATGCCAACCATGCCCTTTCGAAAGCATGCAACCACAAACAAGCAAGAAAAATTGAACGGAGTTGAAAGACTGTTGCAAAATGTTACCCTTATGATTTGTGTTTCTTGAATCTTCACTGCCACAATCGAAACATAAGACTTATCACAACTTCTTCGACCCTAAATCCGTGAAAGAAAGAAATGATTGTTGGTGTGTTTGTCTTGGTCGTGATTCTTGTGGGACAAAAGCCCAAACTTGTTGTTTTTTTCTTTGGAAATCGCCAGTAGCTCGGCCGCTTGGATTGGCCAGGAAGAGTTCTTTTATTTATGCCGTCATATTATGCCGAATGAGGTCTCAATAAATTGCTTTTCAAGGTGAAGGACTTTTTGTCCGACACACCTTATCAAAATGTCAATTTCACGTCTTTTGTTTCCGCATTTGGCTAGGGGTCTGTTTCTCAAAATCTCTGCAATGAGATTGCACGGACGGTGTTTGCTTGGGAGGTTGTTCCTGCATGAAAACTTGCAGTTTGCGTTTGGCCACGGATGAGTCTGTTTCCGGAGATGCTTCTGGTGTCCGAAAAATAAAACAGAACTAATAAATTATCGAAAGAGTCGGGTAATTGTCGAATTGTATCGAACGCCGAGCTCATTTTGAATGTAGCCAAAATTTGACTACAAAAGCTTGGAATCGGGTCATGTCATCAAAAATCGCCTATGGAGCCGAATGTATGCAGTACTTACCTACATTCTTAGAGATTCATTCGATCGTTTGTTTGTCCACTCATTCCTGTATTTACATTTCATTACTTTCAGCTTCAAAACCAACTTAAATTTGTGTCCATCTCAATTGACATTGATGGTTTTTAAACCTTGCAAAAAGTGCACTGGACAAATGGGCGACACCTATTTCAATGGATATTGACTCCGGTTAAAAGGGGTCTCGAAGGACTTTGTGCTGCACTGACTGTACTGAATATGCACACAGTACCAAGTAATAAAACCTTGGGCTGTGACTGTATCTATATTGAGACCTGGGTTGAATAGGAGGTTTCATTGGATTGTGATTTGAAGAAAATCGACTTCCAGGATTTTCCGCAACCGCTTTTTGCTTGGTAGCAGCCAGGTGAGGATTTTTCCTCTAGTGTTTGTTTGCCAATTCCATTTTGCCATGTCGAAGTTGATGCCAGCCGCTTATTTGTTCTGTGTGGCTTGCGCCATGCGGTCCGACCTGGAGGCGCATAGCCAGCCGGACCTGGTGATTACGAGGCAAACGGACGCGACTTCAGGCTGGGTTTGACAAGACACCATGGGACCCAATGTGGTTTTTTAAAGAATGAAAATGGTCTACAAATTGGTGTGCTTGGGGCTTCATGTTGAATTTCGCAGGTCTAAGAGTTTGGATATTTTTTCCACTTTTCATGTCTGAAGGTCTTTCTTTATGCTGCATGTTTCGGAATCGCACAAAAATGAGTTCAGCAAAATCCAACCGCATCAGGTCATCGCTTCAAGCTGGACTACCAGAATCTTTTTAGGACAACCTGGAAGAAGCTTCCACACGATGTGAAATTCTCGGGGAATTCGTGGAGCATGGCTGAACTCTTGATGAAACGGCCCCAAGTCTCCTTCGACTGTTTGCCAGAGTTTGTAGGCGGGAGAAAATGTCAAAAACTTTTGCCGCCCACCTCCCCCCAAAAAAGCAAAAATGACCTTGATTAAAATAGATGATAAAGATCACAGATTTTTTTCGTGCAGTTCCAATACCCTTTTTGGAGGTCAGGAAATCTACCTCGTCGTATCATCTCCCGTGCCGGATCTGACTGATGGCCCGGTGAATGAAACGAAGATGATCGAAGTGCTGAAGTGGGTCCGCCGCAAGTACAACGAGCTTGTGGAAGAGTACCGGCAGGATGTGAAGTTTCTGCCCACCAAAGAGTTTATGTCAGAGGGCTTCGACAATGCGCTTCAGAAAACGTTCCAGACTGGAAAGGACTTACTTAGTCTTATCAAATCCAAGAAGGTCAACATCATCTTTTCAGCTTATATATGGGAACATGCCTACAAGTTTAAGAAGGGCTTGTCGATTGATGCCTACGTCACTGCGAAGCCACCTGTCCAATATGGCAAGAATCGAGCGCAGCTCAAGTGTGTGGAGACTGCGGACAGTCGCTTCCTTGCGATGGAGGCTCGGTAGAGGTCGTCGGTCTTAAAAATCTGCTCCTTTCAATGGAAGCAGATTTGGGTTTCCATCCAAAAATTGGTGGAAAAAAGCAAATCATCCCATTTTAGTGGATTTAACCATATAAGATCATATAAGCAATCAACTATCCATTTTGTGGTGGCCTTCTTGTGGAACCCCCAAATGGACTTGTTTCTTCTGGTTTGATTCAAGTATCCAATTCTGGTCCGTGCCTTTTGATCAACTGAAAAGAGGTGGGGGGGGACCTTATTTCGGCATCGGCAGACGCTGCCAGGATGGAAAACCATTTGCTGCCCAGCACCTTGCACTGATTGTTCTTGATGCAGCTGCTGGCAGGTGGTGAGGTGAAGTTAAGAATCGCTTCTTTGGGCATTTTTGTCGCGGGTCGCCATTTTATACCCCACTCTTTCTTGATTGCCCTTGCACGGTGTGGCTTCATTTGATCCCAAACGGAGCACACACGGTCGGCAACGTCCGTCCATTGATTGAAGGAGCCGGGTCGGACAGTATGACAAACTAATCTGTAGCTTGGGAGGTCCAGCGAACCACTTCGCTTCATGCGACCCAGGTCATAGATGAAAAATGGATGCCAAGATCATTGGTGAACTTTTGAGCATTAATGGAAGGTTCTAGTCCTGTTTGATTACTACCTATACTTACGGTCTGGCCAGCTATCTAATAACTTCGCTTGATTGAACCAAGGGTGCTGGATCGAGTGATGAAATTTGCAAGGCTTCAAGTCATGGGGATTGTGGGTTTGTACCTTTCATAAGACGTGGCAGCTGCGGCGTCTTTTGTAGTTTCTGGAAAACGAAGCCGTTGCTATTGCTATATATGAGGCTTACAAGTTATAAGGGATTATACAACTTCAGCAAAAGGGGATCATACCAACGCGTCAACCATGTGACATTTGCACGGCTGCCCGCAGCTCGCTTCATCAGCTCAGAATGTGACAAGAAAACCAATGGACCAAACCAGACATAATAACACCTCCGAAAATCAACACTTTTGCACCTGAACATTGAAGGTTGGAATAGGTGCTACTTACGTTTTGGAATGGCATTTTTTCAGGTGCAAACTGTTATTTTTGGGGTTGTAGTGTGCTGTGCGTTGCGCCCAGAACAATTTAAACAAGAAGAAAGCAATTTAGAGACTAGAAACATCACAATTAAAGAGATATCAAATCATGAAGATGTTGCATGGACACTCAACCGCAAATGCATCCTTCGGATTGCACTTGAGAAGTAGGTGACAAGTGAAGTACATCGTGTCGCACACATCAGTCACGGCACGTCCAATCCCCATGTGGGATGAGGATTTCTTGAAACGAGCCATCTCTATGTCAGATGCAGTAGATGCTGCTGACTCTGCCTCATCCTCAATGTGTTGATGTGACTTTGCCTGTGTTGATTTACAAGAATTTATCAAGAGAAGATTGATTTGTTAATTTTGAGTCAATTTTGAGGTAGTACAAGTATCATTCGATTGCAGACAAGTGGAAGTTCGAAAAATTGGTTTGCCTCTTCTAACATTGAAAGAACCGATTGCAGTTGCGTGCATTGTTTTTCCTAGCGGAGCTAAATCATGATATGACAATTCATGCTACCTTCACTTAATTGACACCAGTTTCAATGCAAATGGGGGGGCTTCTCTGGGGGAGCCTGCTATGTTGTGTTCAAACATTTGGACTGTTTTTTTTTTGCGCATCCAAACCTGGTGTGTTCAGCTGGCTTGCAACCTGCAGCTGTTTTTGCCCACAGACTTTGAGTTTGAACATTCCTTGGTCTCCAACAATGGTGTCCACTGGTGTGAAAGCCTCGGCACTTCGGGATGGTTCCTTGGCCCAGCATTTTGGTCGCTTGGGCACATGATGGAGGTGACCCAAATCTATCCAAAGACGGGGGAAGTGAACTTGGTGCATTTTTCATCATTTGTATATGGTACAGGAATATAGTAATGTGTTCTGACTATATCAGACTTTCCCAGTTGACTGAACAATTCAGTGAAACTTTCAGCCATTTCCCAACAGATGGATGGTGAATCAGTGAATCCTCGCTGTGAGTCCAGGTGGAGCTCAAATGGGCCTTGCCATTCACGAGGTGCCGGTTTTCACAGCTGGATTACACTAGGTGCTTGAAGGATAGAATGATTTTCAAGTCGGAGATTCATGAAAGCTCCTGCATGGCTGCAATTTTTGTGAATTGAATTGAAGATGATCATCCTCGTTCGTTTTAGCACTGAATTGATGGGAGGAACCAAATGACATCCATTAAAATAAGTTGTAATATTATGGATGTTCATGTCTACAGTACCTTCACCTACCAAGTAGTGGATTTTTCCTGGCAGGCCATGGATGTGATTCGCAGACTGCGAGATCTTGGCGTTGACAAGGAGTCTTTGGTGTAAGAACAGACATCACTCAAAATGTACGCACTTGTAGAAATTTGGGGATGAGGTGTCAGTGTATTTTCGCTTCCTTATGTGTTTATGTAGTTTGGGTATAGTTATAAATATAAACATATGTATAACTCTGCCAGCATCAAGTCAAGCCAGCAACAATGCTTGCTTAAGTATGATCCCGCGATCACAAACAAACTTCCCTGAACCGAAACAACACAATAAACTTTTGAAAAAGTGAGCACTCGAGTCAAAATAATCCTTCGCAAAACTCTTCTCAACTTTAAGGAGCCTCTCTAAAAATGCAGAACTAATTTCAAGCCTTTGAAACTAGTAACTAGTAGCACCACACGCAAACAATCCATTCGAACAGGAAACAAAAAGGAGATACTTTTGGTGTCTCTGATTTGGCTCTAAATATGAACCAACCTTAAGGAGCTCCAAAAATGCTTCTGATCTGTTTTACAACACAGTGAAAGCCGAAACTCAAAGGATACATCGTGATACAACGATCTTGCCCAATAAAAGTGGACCTGTTTGGAAGAGGCTTTGGAACTTGCATTGTATCAGGTTCCAGCTGTCAGTTTTTTGGGGGTTGTTGATGGTGTCTCTTTATTAAGGAGCAACAGATAGTTTGTTGGATATGTCTCTCAGGCAAGCTGGGATGTCCAGCAGCCTTGTAGGATGAAGCACCTTCTTTGTTAAGAAGTTCCTTTTGCCAGGCGTCATTTTCATAAGTTACCAACAACCCAAGCAGTGCACTAGGCGAAAATCACTCATGATTGTCATACTCATACATCTGTATTGCTCTAGGCAAGTTGAAGCATCTTTTCACCCACTGTTTATGTCGTCAAACACGTAATTTTGCTCCTTTTTCATCCACCTTGAGCACTTTCTCGAGAACGTAACAACGACCTTTCACGAGTTCAAAGCCAACTTCACAGTGATGATTTGTATGGTGGAAACCTCCAACAAACATGCAGGTTGGTGAATTACTCATAGTAAGATGCCTTCCCATGAATTCAGAGTGGCACTTGAAAATTCCTCTCTTTCTTTCCCAGACAAAAATGCTAGAGTATACACTGAATCGTGCCCTCTTCCAGTAACGGTGGGAAGGAAGGTTTGTAGGGATCCATTACAAAACATGTAATTATCCTGGTGGAAACATGTAATAATCCTGGTGGTCACTGTTACTGGGAGGCGGCACCATCCAAAGTATGAATGTGATAATTTGGGTCCCATCCGTTAGATGACCTGGTTTTGACTCGTCAATCTCTTGTTTGGGTTTGGTGGTCGCAAAAGGACGTGGATCTGCCGCGTATTTGTGTCGTTGGAAAGCAAAGCAGTGGCAAGTCCTCGATCATGGAGGCTTTGACAGGCCAGGGGATGGGTTGATGATGACATACATCACTACACCAACGTCACTCAGTACACCCTCCCCCCCACCGGAATCATCAAATTGGAGCTTTGGAAGATGTACGTATGTCTTGTTGAAAGAGTTTTGGAGGCTCAGGTTCCCATCCTGGTCGTTTGGAAAGATGCAGGGTGGTTGATAGGGGAATCCTCCCCTGCAATGAATGGTGTGGCAATTTTTTTTGTTGAAACATGATCAGTGGCCCATGCATTATGCAAATTGTCAAGCAAGTAGGAAAGCAGCAAAGTACCAGTTCATTTGCAATTGATCCTTTTCATTTTTAGGGACCACGTTTTGGAGGAATTTGGGATTCAGCAACCTGCACACTTGCAGGTATCGCAGTGCCCAGAGCTGGTGGCACATGTACACGCTGCGCTTTCGAGATTTCGACGCAAGATGCGGCAGAGGATTTTCGGTGTGTGGTGAGTGTGCGTGGTGCAGACTTCCCGAGGTGTGGCCACCTGCAAATGGTGGGTGGTGAGTGATGAGGCAATGGAATCAAGTTGAAGCTAACTTCCTCAAGTCCGAGCTTCAATGTACGAAAGGTTCAGTGCAATGGAATCAATGAATCTGAGCAAATTCTAGCAACCAAACTGCTGACCATGGTGTCCACGTTCGTTACCCCCCAAAACAACAGCCTTAGTGCAGACACCACCCGAGAATCTAGCTCCGGAGACTTTGGAGCAGTCATTTATCAGCCTTCCCCAGAATAAAAAATGGACCATTCCAAAACACCACATGTGGTGAAGTAGTACTTTGGTTTGTTTAAGCGGTTTTTTTACTTTCCAGTAATCACCATTAAACAACCATTTGGGAAATATATTTACACTTTTCTGACCACCTCAAGCCTCAAGCAAATCTAAGAGTATGACTCAAGTCAAAAACTGTAGCCATCCCGTCCGACAAGACATTACGACTGATGACATCAGCTTTTAAAAGCGTAGTCATGGGGCAGGGGGTCGGCTACCAGTGCCTACTGCAGCGGAGGTTGGATCTGATCGAAACTCGAAGGGTCGAGGAGGTGACAGAGCTGCTTCAGCTGGCTCAGAAACTTTTGCTATGCCCAGACGCATTGAAGAAATTCCGTGAGATGAACCAGGAGTACATGATATGTGGGAAGAGGTATGTTTGATTGGATTGAATATCATTATGAAATATGAATACATATATATATATATATATATACACACTAGACATATATTTCTTCATTCTTTGGTTGTGATACATGAGCAACTGAATGCTTGACGATGAAGCTTATGTGCTGATTCAAACACTTCAGGAGGCTGGCATCTCCAAAAGTATTGACCTCGACAAATTGAAAATGATGCTGAGCTTGTATGCGCATGGTGAGGGCAGGGACTCATTGATCACCAATGTTAAGGAGTTTACCAACGATGTTGTGCAGGTGAGGATCACTGGAAATGGCTACAAGGAGCGAAGATGAGCTCTTTTCGGAAGTGTTTCTTTTAGTCAGGTGCTAATGATTGCATGAGTTGACACATCCTGAAAACTGTAACTTTCAACATAATATCAAAGTGGTTGAAATCTGTTGCAGACGGTTTTGAACCGGGAAGCAAAGATAAACATGTGTTGTAATTAATTATTCATTTGCCTTGGTTTTGCTGCCAAGCACAACCTTGGTTTGTTTTCTGCAAAACTTACTCTGAGAGGAACTTCAGCTCATTGATTTGCCTGGTCTCATCGCATCTTTTTCCAAAGAAAGAATTGATTGATCTGATTCGACACATGGCCAAAGAATACTTGGAAAAGCCCAACACATTGATTGCCATGTGTTGTCCCTTCGATGATGACTTAGAAAATCAAGAGATCAGGGAAATAGCCAAAACTTTGGATCCAGATGGTCGACGTACTGTTGGGATCCTCACCAAAGCTGACAGACTTCCAGAAGGACAAGAGGCGGCATGGATGAAGATACTTCTGAATCAGCAGGAAAGGTATCAACTCCTACATGGCTACTTTGCGGTCAAGAATCCGGGACAACCTGAACTTGAGGGATTGTCAAATGAGGAAGCCCGGGAGAAAGAAGAAGAGTTTTTCCGCGGCGAGTGTTGGCAAGCAGCCAAAGACCGTTGTGGCACCAAGCAACTTCGGGAATGTCTTTGCCAACTTTTGCACGATCTCGTCAACCAACAGTTGGAAGCTGAGATGTTTTTGCATATGTACTTTGATATTGGACACGTTGCTTAGATTGTGCTTCTACTCCAGTGATCTTCTCTTGCTTTGCTGTACAAGGAATGAAGAATCAAATTGTTAGCCGTCTCCTCCCATCATATTTAGATATGTGTAGCTTCTGGAGAAGATGTTGTTGGCGTTTGTTTTGGCAATGAGGCTCCCCGATGTGCAGAAGGAGCTCATCCGGGAGCTGGAGGTCGCCAAGAAGGAGATTCCGAGGGTCGGAGGGTAAGAAAGGGCAGAGATCCTTCTCAAAGATGTTTGGATCGATATGATCAAAGTGATGACATTGATCAAGCTACAAGGTGATGACATTAATCTTCCGTAAGTATGAAGAATTGAAAGACTTGGCGGGAATGTTGATCCTGTTTGCACACAGTTGTGTCCCCAAAAACATTTCGCCCTCCGGGTGGGACCATGAAGCAAGCCGGGAAGAAACTCTCATAGAATGACTTAATGGAATGCAGAGGGTCACCCAATCTGCTGAGTGATCATCAAATGGCTTCATCTCAACCAGATGCCTCACTTAGAAGGGGTTTGATATGTTAGAAGGCGACCCCAAATGCTACACAAATGGGACACCCCCAATGAAACAGCCAAGGGCTGAATTTCTCGGATCCCGTGTTGACATTGTCCCCAGTGAGATCCAATCAAAAGGGTCCGTATAGGTTGCTTGTTATGTCCGACAGGAATTGGAAGGGCTAGGTGAAGCCATCAAAGAAGAGGATGCCGTCCCGAAGCTTCTTTCCTTGCTGCAGAAGGCTCGGTGTTGGAGATTGAGAATACATCGGGATGTCCCATGACGAAAAGGAAAGTCCTATGAATGATAGCATCACTGTCCCCAGTCCCAGGCATTTTGCCGACCATGACAATCATAACAATTCTGCATGTTCAAGAGGATGGATATTTGAACTAGCAAAGCTTGTTCAGCTCAAACGCCTTGACTGGGTCGGGTTGCTTGAAGGTTTGTTGCTTTGGTCTCTAGGTCAAAAGTGAGCTTAGCAAAAGTGTAGAAGCAGAGGATCGGCAGAATCTCGCCTTTTGGAAATCTGTCGAGGGTAGTTCCCAACAATTGAAGCATGATTGCTTTGCTTTGCGGCCACTTTTCGTGGTCCAAAAAGAAGCCTTGGATGACCAGGAATTGAGCGACAAGCATGAGTTGTCAAGCACTTCAGTAAAGTTAGGGGGCTGGGAGGATTGGGAGCTTGTCACCAAGTCCATGAACAGCTATGGTGTGCTTGAGAAAGGTACAACATTGCAAGATGGCACATCCATCCCTGATGGGATGCGGCCATCAGATTTTCAAAGTTGGAAGAGGGCTCCAGGTTGTTCCGTCTGTTCAGACTGTTGGGCTTATGTCTCGAAAGACAATTTCCCGGAGAATTGCCCATCTGGATGGAAGAAAAGTTGGATTGATGATGGCCACAAACACTTTGATACCTACTTCAAAAGGCCACAGGCTCTGATCAGTGATTCGCCAAGTTGGCCATTCACATTGTACATGCACGAGGTGAAAGATGAACAAGTTCTGTCAGTAGAGACAGTGCAGAGGATGATAGAAGAGAGACGAGGGCGTGAACTCAAGCTACCAGGTGGTCCTGCAGGATATATTTCTGCAGTGGAGATTGTTCATCAGGCTATCAAATTATGGAAGGATCCTGCCACAAAGTGCATTGATGATGCTTCAGCCGCTTTGAACACCCTCGTGGAAGAAGTGGTATGCTGCACGATTCCCGTTGAGAGATTCCCAAAAGTGCATGAGTCGGTGATGCGTTTTCTGGTTTCTTCAGTTGATGATGCAACGGAGAAGTGTCACTTTCGGAAGGAAGCTCTCTTCACGCATGAGCTATCAAAAGACCTTTACACTCAAAATGACCACTATCTTCAAGATAGCTTCAACAAAACCCAATGTATGGTGAGACGTTCCATGGGCTTGGCAATCAACTGGCAGAAGTTAAAGCCTGAGGACGCCCTGACAGTTCGACAGCTCTTGCAAAAGGCTGGATTGACCTCCACGGAAGATCTGATTGCGCCCAGCATGCATGATGATGCGATTTGGTGCATGAGCCTAGCATTTGCGTACCACAAGGCAGGACATGTGTTTGAACCAAGTTATCAGTTGACAATGGTAGCGTAGGCATTTTGCTTGCCTAGTGTAGATCGAGCAAAATGACCTAGTGTAGAATAGGGCTAGGATCCGATTAGTTGGCCAAAGCATTCCAGCTGGTGCATGCCACATTCAATGGAATTGCCTGGAATTGCCACTGCCGGAATTCTTGTTGTTCTTCAGGTTGCCTTCAAGCGCTTTTGTGACAACTTGCCAAGAGAAGTGGACACGACTTTGCTCCGTGTTTTGGTTCAAGTGTTGCCCGAACAAGTCTTCAAAGGCCCCTTGGCTGAGTTGGGTGACCTTTTGTTTTGATGAAATGATCCCGGTGGAATCCTCAGATGCTCCTGATCAGTCCAAATAGATCCTGACATCTTCCAATATATGAATCTTTAAAGTTTCGAAGTGGTATCACTGCTAATTTGCTGGGTCGTTTTCCCTCAAATTCTACAGTGGCTTGCGTAGCCACTGTCAGGTTTGCGTGACGATTGCAACGGCCAATTCCACCGACTCTTTGAAGAAGATCCGAAGACCGCAGCGAAGAGGAAGAGTCTCCAAGAGAAGGCGGGATCTAAGGGGCAGACCAACTCGTGTTATGGTTTTTCCTTTCTGCTGCTCCCTCTACTTGTATCTGGACTGGTGTTGCGTTGAGAATAAGATTTTCTAATCCAGCCCTTCACGTGAGAACATGCGCAAAACCCTTGAGGTTGGCCGTTTATCCAAAGGATTGGAGGTTTTGAAGGACCTGACTCTCATGTTGTTTCTGTGATTTTCCAAGCTTTTGTTGAGCAAATTGGTTTCAAATCATATGGTATCATGACATCCACAGTCTGATAGTTGGATCATGTTTACAGCATGTGATGCACATGTTTGTCTTGAAGTACTTTGATATAATCATTGTCTTAGCACACCAAGCACAGAGACAAGGAGCAATTGTAGGCTTGGTAGGCTTAGGCTTCTTTTTCATTTGTGTCTAAGTTGCTTCTGGGCAATGCTTGATCCAACTTTGGTGTTTCTCCCATTTCACACCTTGGTCCGTTTGAGATGTGGTGACGTATGATATGATTAGATATGTGTTTTTGTGCACCCTGTCCCATATGCCTCTTGACTCTGTATGCTTGAACATCAACATGCTACTTTCACCAGCAATGGACCAAATTGAATTGCATCACCTTCCCTTCTAAGCAACATCAAAGTCACCAGAAACTGTTCCGCCCAAGTGTTAGGATTCCTCACCATCATCTTGAGCTGAAGAACCGAAGGGTTGGCGTGCCGTCATTCCCTTTGAAGACGGAGAAAGGTGATGAAGTTGCGGGCATCAAACCTGAAAACCATTATTATTTTCAACACATATTCAGGTCTTTATTTTTCAGAGGTCGGGTGATCGGACCATTTATCGCACTAACGCAGACTCTCTTCATAGGCTTGCGATACAGACTAAACTTTTCATTGAAATATATTGTGTACAAGCATTCATTGTACGCAATGAATTGCTTCTGGTGAGATGCCGTTGCAACAATGAATTGCTGCCGTTTTGTTGAGAGAATACTGCAGGGCAGTCGATTTGTTTCGACCTGCCAGCGGTGTTTGTCTGGAATTGCATGGTGTGTTGCGGGCATGGCATTGTTGAAATCATCGCTACAAAACGTGGGCTTCCAACCTGCAATTTTTGTCCAAGTGAGATGTTGACATTGAGATATATATATATACATATACATATTTTTTTTTTCCCATGCTGCGGCTGCGACACATTTACACAATTTTAGCAGACTTTGCGGGGCTCTGAGCCCAGGAAAATAACGACAAAGAGGTTCCACATATACATGCCCTCCCCAAGATCAACATGGAACCTGAAAATGATGGTTTCCAAGTCAGGAATTTTCTTCTGCAAAGCTCCATTTTCATTCAGGTTCTATTTCAAACCTTGGGTGGGTAAATGATAACTGGATACAGTCTGAACCTCTGAGACTGAGGCCAATGCCGTTGCAGATGGTGAGAAGCCTTGGCGGCGGGGACGAGTTTACATAAGGCATCTATCAGATTTCAGAAGTTTTTTGGAAGGGCGGTAAAGAGCGAGGCGGCATGACACAGTGCCAATTCAAGACAGTAGTATTTGTGGGATGTCGATCCTCGACGCTGCATATCGTAGCTCTGTATACAAAGCCGCAGCATTATCGAATAAATTTTACAAATATGCCATTGTTATAGCTCTTAGCTACAGTTCCAATCAATCCTACAAAACAAGAAACAAGAGGCATCCAACACAACAACCAAACAACCCACCCTGCACAAACACAAATCAACAAAAACCAAAATCCACCAGACTGTCCACAGTGCACCTCAGAAATGTGCTACAATGAATCTAACAGTTCCGGTGCTATGTGTAATATGTCATTCTGCTAAAGCATGCCACAGCAGCCAAAGAGATGAGATTTCAAATCTTGAAATTCTGCCTCGGTAGGACCGGATGCCATGTCAAGACTTTGGTTGGGCTGGGATAAAAAGAGGGCTTTTGCTTTGTTGTGTGAATTGCTGTGAGTCTATAAGTATATACGTACATATTGATGTATTGTGGATCTCAGATTCTGAAAGCTGCAATGTTGCGGGGGCAAGAATACTTCACCAATCCTAAAATCTTTGCACCTGGCCATTTGCAGCTAGCCCCTAGCTCAAAGTCTTGCTGCTTGGAATCTAACCATGGCGGCATTTGTGGCATCCGCCCCAACATCACTGCATTCCCACCTGCAAAGTGCTTCCCGCCCTCAGGCGGGCAGGAGTTGAAGGGGATTGGAAGTGGCAGGCATCACATTTTGTGGCATTCTTTGCGCCACTATTTTGTTTATTATAAAGATATTTTATAATCTATATAAATGTATGTTACGTTCTCTAATGTTCTTTTAACTTAACGAGTGTGTTGAACGAGGCAAATCCCTTTCGACAGTTTTTTCTGATAAAGGATGAAACGTTACGTTAGTTGATACATCTGCCTATACTTCGGGGATCGTTGGGGATTCGATTATTTTTTTGATATGTGGCTAGGCGGGTTGTTCTTGATTACGATTTTGTCGATCTTTTGTATGTCAAAAAGAAGTATTTTTTTGCAACACACAGGCAAGACATGACAATTTGATATATTATTACGACTCCTCACTGCTACCTAATTTATCTTGATCTATCAGTTGAGTAAGGATATACTTTATCCTACGCGCCTATGTGAGAAAAGTGTGGCCAAAAACGGCGGGTCCCGTCTACCTATCAACCGATTTCGGAGGTGTTGTTAGTTCTGTGAGGTGACACATTCAAACGTGTTTTCAACCATCAAACAGCGGTTCTGTTTCTGTTTTCTTGTCTTCATAAAAGTGGAAATGCATCGCAGGTCTCATCCTGTAGATTTTTCAAAAGCTAGAATTTGCAATGTAACACGCTTCTGTTTCTCTCGCATTGTGTGCAAGTACATTGACTGAAACTTGGGGCATCTTTGATACATTTACATTGAAGTTTGTTTGGAGAGATAGTGATATGTCTTGGATGACTTTGACTTATCCGTTTTGGTTTTAATCGTTCAATAGCCATTCCCTTTCTGGGCGAAACTTGACTTCCAAGACTCCTCGACTTGTCCCTGACAGGCCTCACATGCACATCCACGTCCAGGATGGACCTTTGGAAGTACTTCTGCCATATCGCTGGGAGCAGTCTTGGCAGTCAAAGGCAGAAATCTCAGGACTGGTTGCGCATTGGTCCAAAGATCAAATACACCGCTCTGTTGATTTAGTAGATGGTGAGATAACCACAACTATATATCTAGTTACTTTTTGTTACTATCATAAACTAAATTCCATACGGACTAGAATTTTTGCGTGGCAAGGGTTTCGATTGATTCATGTTTGATTAGGCATTTGAGTTTTGACATGGTTTGACTGGAGATTTTTGGCGAGTATGATGTTCCTGGTGCCTTAGATTCTGCATGTGTGTCAACTTCGTTTCGTAACTTGGGCGGACTCAGGGTATCGGTTTCCCTTTGCTTTCATCATTTCCATTGATTTCTATCGTTGCAGCTTGTCAAGAACTTAGATCTATTATTTCTATTGATATCCTTTAGGTTTTCGTTGGACGGGATTTCCATCATTTCAAGTTTACTCCCAATATAAAAAGCATATTAGCATTTCAGGGTAATTTCAGGAAGATTTTCTTAAAAGCACACAATATATGATATATATATATATATACGTTTAACCCACGCACACACACACATATATATATATGTATATATATAGATTTCATTCGAACACCATTGCCAGCTTCACAGGAGCCGCCGGCCATGGACGGTGTCCAAAGCTCCTCTTCCTCCATCCTGTGTGTCGTTGAATGCTGCAGCCACCGAAGGTTTGGGCTTTGGTGGTGCTACCTGCTGGGAAGTCCCAGATTTTTTTTCCAAAACACTTAAGGTTTGTGAAAGACAAATTGACATTTTGGTCCCTTTCAAGTTGGGGATATTTAGGAAAGCTGGGTTGGATCTTTAGCAGAGGTAAGGGGCTGAGTTTAGGCAAAGAATTGATTCAATCATGTAATTTTGGAGGGGGGCGTTTCTGTGATAATATCAATGCTTTTGGAAGGGTGGGGTGTCTGAGGGGTCATAAGGGTTCGAGTCTAGCTGGGTTGAGGGTTGTTATCTTCATTTTCATCCTGAACCTTATTCTCATCTTCATCCGATCCTCCTCATCCTCATCCGCATCTTCATCCTCCTCCTGCTCCGTCATCCTCTTCCTCAGCATCCTCCTCATCCTCATTCTCATCATCCTCATCTTCCTAGCTCCTCATCATCGTCATCCCCATCCTCATTGACCTCATCCTCCTTCTCGTCCTCCTCATCAGTCTGAACTTCCTCGGCCTCGTCCTCCTCATCAGTCTCATCCTCCTCATCATCTTCATCTTCCTAGCTCCTTATCATCCTGATCCTCATCAAGAGGTTACATCTGCCACCCCTCCACCAGCTTTCGTTCGCCCCTGCACTCAAGTCCTTACATGGTTGCTGGAAGATTCGATTCTCGCTGTGAGTCCAGGTGGAGCTCAAATGGGCCTTGCCATTCATGAGGTGCCGGGTTTTCACAGATGGATACACTAGGTGCTTAAAAGATACAATGGTTTTCATGTCTGAATAAGTGGATTGATGAGATTCATGAAAGCTCCTGCATGTGTGCAATTTTTGGTGAAATGAATTCAAGATGAACATCCTCACTTAGGCAATTTTTTGCATTCTCCTGGAGCCCATCATCACATCCTGCAGGTTGCTACCAAACCCTGCAAGCAAGATGCAATCGTGGATAAACTTCAATCTATTCATATTTATTCGAAAGGGGCTAAGCCACCAAGCGGCTCACTATTTACTGTGAACCAGTGTTTTGGGAGGAACCAAATGACATCCATTCAGATAATTTGTAATATAGATATTCATCTCTACCAGTACCTTAGCCTACCAAGTAGTGAATCTTTCCGGGCAGGCCATGGAATTTTGAGATCTTGGCGCTGACAAGGAGTCTTTGGTGTAAAAACAGACATCACTCAAAACGTACGCACTTGTAGAAATTTGGGGATGAGGTGGCAGTGGGTTTTTTCGCTTCCTTATGTGTTTATATAGTTTGGGTATAGTTATTTATATATAACTCATGCATATGCCCTCCAAGCTGGGTTATTGAGAGCCAAATCAGAGACATTGAATATCTCCTGGTTTCCTGTTCGAATGGACTGTTTGCACTGTACTACCAGATTGAAAGGCTTTAAATTGGTTCTGCATTTTGTGCTCTTTTTTTATCCACCTTGATCACTTTCTCGAGGAACGTAACAACAACCTTTCACGACTTCAAAGCCAAGTTCGCAGTAATGGTTTGTATTGCGGAGACCTCCAACAAACATGCAGGTTGGTGAATTACTCATAGTATGATGCCTTCCCATGAATTCAAAGTAGCACTTGAAAATTCCTCACTTTCTTTCCTACATAAAAATAAACGAGTATACATTGGTGGTACCCAGTTCCAGTAACAGTGGAAAGGAAGGTTTTTAGGGATCCCTTACAAAACATCTAATTATCCTGGTGGAAACATGTAATGATCTTGGTGGTCACTGCTACTGGGAGGGGGGCACCATCCAAAGTATGAATGTGATAATTTCGGTCCCTTCCGTTAGATGACCTGGTTTTGAATCATCAATCTCATGTTTGGGCTTGTTGCAAAAGGACGTGGATCTGCCGCGTATTTGCGTCGTTGGAAAGCAAAGCAGTGGCAAGTCCTCGGTCATGGAGGCTTTGACAGGCCTGGGGGTGGGGTGATGATGACATACATCACTACATCAACGTCACCCAGTACACCCTACCCGCCACCGGGATCATAAATTTGGAGCTTTGGAAGATGTATGTGTGTTTTGTTGAAAGAGTTTTGGAGGCTCAGGTTCCCATCCTGGTTGTTTGGAAAAATGCAGGGTGGTTGATAGGGGGTAATTCGCTGGGAGGACCTCAAAGAGTGCCTTTCAGTCAAACCGTTCAGACAAGTTGCGCCGGTTGATAGGGGGCATCCTCCCCTGCAATGAATGGCTATTGATACTTCTCTTTTTCCGGACCGCGTTTTGGAGGAATGAAAGATTAGAGTGAAAAGAGCACATGGATGCAAGCAGCAACCTACACACCCGCAGGTATCGCAGTGCCCAGAGCTGGTGGCACATGTACACGCTGCGCTTTCGAGATATCGACGCAAGATGCGGCAGAGGATTTTCGGTGTGTGGTGAGCGTGCGTGGTGCAGACTTCCCGACGAGGTGTGGCCACCTGTGATGAGGCAATGGAATCAATGAATCTGAGCAAACTCTAGCAACCAAACTGCTGACCATGGTGTCCATGTTCGTTACCCCCCAAAACAACAGCCTTAGTGCAGACACCACCCCAGAATCTAGCTCCGGAGACTTTGGAGCAGTCATTATCAGCCTTCCCCGGAATAAGAAACGGACATTCCAAAACACCACATGTGGTGAAGTACTTTGGTTTGTTTAAGCGGTCTTTATACTTTCCAGTATGGTAAATCACCATTAAGCCAACATCTGGGAAGTATATTTACTTTTTTCCAACCACCTTAAGCAAATTGTAGGAGTATGACTCAAGTCAAAAACTGTAGCCATCCTGTCCGACTAGTGGCTACTGCACTGCAGCGCAGGTTGGATCTGATCGAAACTCGACGCGTCGAGGAGGTAACAGAGTTGCTTGAGCTGGCTCAGCAACTTTTGCTACGCCCAGATGCATTGAAGAAGTTCTGTGACCAGGAGTACATGATATGTGGGAAGAGGTATGTTTGATTGGATAGAATATTATTATGAAATATGAAGATATACATATTATAAATGTATATATATATATACATATAGTGATATATCTTTTTAGTCTTTGGTTGTGATACATCTGCAACTGGAAACTCGTGGATGCATGTGCGCTGATTCAGACCCTTCAGGAGGCTGGCAACTCCAAAAGTATTGGCCTTGGCAAATTGAAAAAAATGCTGAGCTCGGATACGCATGTTGAGGAGTTTACCAACGATGTTGTGCAGGTGAGGATCACCGGAAATGGCTACAAGGAGCGAAGATGATCTCTTTTCGGAAGTGTTGCTTTTAGTCAGGTGCTAATGATTGCATTAGTTGACACATCCTGAAAGCTGTAACTTTCAACACAACATCAAAGTGGTTGAAACCTTGGGTTGTTTTCTCCAAAACTTGCCCTGAGAGGAACTTCAGCTCATTGATTTGCCTGGTCTCATCGCATCTTCTCCAAAGAAAGAATTGATTGATCTGATTCGACAGATGGCCGAAGAATACTTGGAGAAGCCCAACACTTTGATTGCCATGTGTTGTCCCTTCGATGATGATTTAGAAAATCAAGAGATCAGGGAAATAGCCAAAACTTTGGATCCAGATGGTCGACGTACTGTTGGGATCCTCACCAAAGCTGACAAAATTCCAGAGGGACAGGAGGCGACATGGATGAAGATACTTCAGAATGAGCAGGAAAAATATCAACTTCTACATGGCTACTTTGCAGTCAAGAATCCCGGACAACGCGAACTTAACAAGGGATTGTCAAATAAGGAAGCCCGGAAGAAAGAAGAACAGTTTTTCAGCAAATTGCGTTGGCGAGCAGCCAAAGACCGTTGTGGCACAAAGCAACTTCGGGAATGTCTTTGCCAACTTTTGCACGATCTCGTCAACCAACAGTTGGAAGCTGAGATCGTTTTTTTGCACATATACTTTCACATATATATATATATATATATACATATGCATTGTTATGCATATCACAAGTTCTTTGCTTGTGCTTCTACTTCAGTGATCTTCTTTTACGCTGCGGTACAAGGAATGAAGAACCAAGTTTTTGATAGCACAACACCGTGCTCTCTGGCTGTCTCCTCCCATCAGGTTTAGATATGTTTAGCTTCTGTTGAAGATGTTGTTGGCGTTTGGTTTGCCATGAGGCTCCCTGATGTGCAGAAGGAGCTTATCCGAGACCTGAAGGTCGCCAAGGAGGAGATTCACAGGGCCAAAGCGTAAGAAAGGGCAGAGATCCTTCTCAAAGATGTTTGGATTGGATGGAATATGATCAAAGTGATGACGTTGATCAAGCTGCAAAGTATGGTACTTATGAACACTTGAAAGGTTTAGTAGGGCCGTCTTGCCACAGTTGTGTCCACAAGAAAGTTTCCCTCCATACGGGACCATGGGACAAGCGGAAAAGAAACCCCAATAGAATTCCAATGGAGGACGGAGGAGCACCCAATCTGCCCAGTGATCATCAAATTAAATAGCATCATCACGCCCAGATACCTCACTTGTGAGGGTTCGATATGTTTGAAGGCGACCCCAGGTCAATAAACCTCTGTTTAGCTATCTTTGTGATGAAATTCATTTCCATGCTACAGGAATGGCTCATCTCGTGTTGACATTGCCCACAGTGAGATCCAGTCAAAAG
The DNA here is from genome assembly GCA_000507305.1 of Breviolum minutum Mf 1.05b.01. Taxonomy (NCBI): domain Eukaryota; class Dinophyceae; order Suessiales; family Symbiodiniaceae; genus Breviolum; species Breviolum minutum. Next base: position 4,518 of record DF244236.1, on the reverse strand, counting down.
GGCCCGTATAGGTGCTGCTTGTTATGTCCGACAGGAACTGGAAGGGCTAGGTGAAGCCGTCAAAGAAGAGGATGCCGTCCCGAAGCTTTATTTCTTGCTGCACAAGGCTCCGTGTTGGAGAATACATCTGTCCCCAAATTAGGGGCCTTTCAAAAGACAATTGGGAAATGATTTGATTTCGGTGTGAAGGCAATAGATTCTCAGGGGCTTGCATTTTGGAGGATTCATCCACATCTACCACAACCCTGCACCTCCTTCTGTTTACATGGAGATGATAGTCAGAAGCCCATGTCTATGTCTATGTGGTTTTCCACTATTTAAAGGGAAATTCCTATGATAGCATCACTATCCCCCGTACCAGGCATTTTGCCGACCATGGCAATCATGACAGGTATATTTTGAATTAGATATGCATCTTCAAGAGGTAGGATTTGAAATGGCAAAACTCGTTCAAACCAAGCGCCTTGAGTGGGTCGAGTTGCTTTTAAAGTTTGTTAATTTGATCTTGGGAGTCGAATGATCGCTGCTCTCTAGGTCGAAAGTGAGCTTAGAAAAAACATAGAAGCAGAGGATCGGCTGAATCTCGTCTTTTGGAAATCTGTCGAAAGGGTTTACGCACAATTGAAGCGCGATTGCTTTGCTTTGCGGCCACTTTTCGTTGTCAAAGAAGAAGCCTTAGATGACAAGGAATTGAGCGACAAGCATGAGTTGTCAAGCAAACCAGTAAGGTTTGAGGGCTGGGAGGATTGGGAGCTTGTCACCGGGTACATGAATAGTTATGGTGTGCTTGAGGAAGATACAACAATGCAAGATGGCACGTCCATCCCTGCTGGGATGCGGCCATCAGATTTTGAAACTTGGGAGATGTTTCCAGCAGATTCATGTGAAGGCCCTTGGGCTTATCTCTTGAAAAGAAAATTTGAGGATCATTGCCCATTTGGATGGGAGGAGGGTTGGACTGATGATGGGAGGAGGGTTGGTACATACTTCAAAAGGCCAGAGGCTCTGATCAGTGATTCGCCAAGTTGGCCGTTCACATTGTACATCTACATGCACAAGGTGAAAGATGAACAAGGCCTGTCAGTAGAGACAGTGCACAGAATGATAGAAGAGAGACGAGGGCGTGAACTCAAGCTACCAGGTGGTCCTGCAGGATATATTACAGCAGTGGGGATTGTTCATCAAGCTATTGAGTCATGGAAAACTCCAGCCACAAAGTGCATTGATGATGCTTCAGCCGCTTTGAACACCCTCGTGGTTGAAGTGGTATGCGACGTGATTCCCATTGAGACATTCCCAAAAGTGCATGAGTCGGTGAAGCGTTTTCTGGTTTCTTCAGTCGATGATGCAACGGAGAAGTGTCACTCTCGGAAGGAAGATCTCTTTTTGGCAGATCTATCAAACGACCTGTACACTCAAAATGATCACGATCTTCAAGATGCCTTCAACGAAACCCAATGTATCGTGAGACGTTCCATGGGCTTGGCAATCGACTGGCAGAAGTTAGCCGATGAGGATGTTAGCACAGTTCATCAGCTCTTGCGGCAAGCTGGATTGACCTCCACGGAAGATCTGATTGCGCCCAGCATGCATGATGATGCGATTTGGTGCATGAGCCTAGCATTTGCGTACCACAAGGCAGGACATGTGTTTGAACCAACTTATCAGTTGACAGCGTACGCATTTTGCTTGCCTAGTGTAGATCGAGCAAATTTGCCCAGTGTAGAATAGGGCTAGGATCCGATTAGTTGGCCAAAGCATTCCAGCTGGTGCATGCCACTTGCAATGGAATTGCCTGGAATTGCCACTGCCGGAATTCTTGTTGTTCTTCAGGTTGCCTTCAAGCGCTTTTGTGACAACTTGCCAAGAGAAGTGGACACGACTTTGCTCCGTGCTTTGGTTCAAGTGTTGCCCGAACAAGTCTTCAAAGGCCCCTTGGCTGAGTTGCGTGACCTTTTGTTTTGATGAAATGATCCCGGTAGAATCCTCAGACGCTCCTGATCTGTCTAAATACTGTAGATCCTGCCGTCTTCCAATATATGAATCTTTAAAGTTTTGACGTGGTATCACTGCTAATTTGCTGGGTCGTTTTCCCTCAAATTCTACAGTGGCTTGCGTAGCCACTGTCAGGTTTGCGTGACAAGTGCAACGGCCAATTCCACCGACTCTTTGAAGAAGATCCAAAGACCGCAGCGAAGAGGAAGAGTATCCAAGAGAAGGCAGGATGAAAGGGCAGACCAACTTGTGTTGTTGTTATTTCCTTTCTGCTACTCCCTCTACTTGTAGCTGGACTAGTGAGCAACTGGTGGGTGTTGTGTGAGAATCAGATTTTCTAATCCGTCAGTCCTTCGCTCTTTTCATGTGAGAACATGCGCAATATCCTGGAGGTTGGCCGTTTATCCAAAGGATTGGAGGTTTTGAAGGACCTGACTCTCATGTTGTTTTTGTGATTTTCCAAGTTTTCAATGAACGAATCGGGTGCATCATGACATCCACAGTCCGATAGTTGGATCATGTTTACAGCATGTGATGCATATATGTGTTTTGAAGTCCTTTGAAGTAATCATTTCTCAGAGACAAGCAGCAATTGTAGGCTTAGTATGGCTTAGGCTTCTTTTCCATTTCCGTCTTGTTCCTGGGCAATGCCACGATCTTTTAACAACACCAACGGATCCTACTTTCGTGTTTCTCCCATTTCCCACCTTCGTCCGTTTGAGATGTGGTGATTCAAACATGTAGGATGACAACGTATGACATGATTAGATATGTCTTTTTGTGCACCCTGTCCCATATGCCCCTTGACCCTGTATGCTTGAACATCAACATGCAACTTGCACCAGCAATGGACCGAATTGAATTGCATCACCTTCCCTTCTAAGCAACGTCACAGTCACCGGAAACTGTTCCGCCCAAGTGTTAGGATTCCTCGCCATCATCTTGAGCTGAAGAACTGAAGGGTCGTTCCCTTTGAAGACGGAGCAAGGTGATGAAGTTGCAGGCATCAAACCTGGAAAACATGATTATTTTGAACACATATTCAGATCTTTATTTTTCAGAGGTCCGGCGGTCGGACCATTTATCACGCAAACACAGGCTTGCCCCAGCAATTCACAGATAGATCATGGATGCTTTAACATCGACTTCTGAACCTTCTGCTGGGCTTGTCTTCAATTTTGTCACACACACACACATTGGAATAGACTTCAGGATGACTTTTTTCAGGCATGTTGATACATGTTGATACCAGGTGTGAGAAAATTCAGGCCACGCTCATCTTGAATATTTCTCAGGGATGCTGAAAATCAATCAATGCTTAAATTGGTGGTTAAGGTTGGTATTCTTGGAAACCCCAATGAATTGGGTTATGACTTCGGTTACTTGAGGATCTACCTAGAATAGTAAACCACCAACAGTAACCACAAATCAACTTTTGGTTGAATGAAAATGTGAAGTTCATGATCTACATGTTCCATACACCTCTGTTCTGTCAGGAGCGTGCATGCCTGGCAAGGGATGGTGTTGCTGAACACTGTGAGTGGTTTCGCTGGCAAAGGTCTGGATCCTCCACTTGTTTCCAAACTTTGACAAAACTTCAGAGCAATCTTAGGATCATTTTGATGCCTGCCTTGCTGGATATTTTTTTTGGAATCACTGACTCTGGTATAGCTTTGGATGATTTATGATTTCAGAGACTCCTGGATCTTACCCGTACTATACCACCTAACACTTGGATTGTGAGGATTGTGAGGCTCATTGATTGGTCCTTTTAGATCTTGTTGCTCTTGCTAGGATAGTGCAAGGAAATGGTGTCTCATTCTTCGATCTTTGTTCTTCTCTGCCCTGTAGTCTCTACCATATGAATGATTATTGCGCAAACCATGCGACCACTCCAAAACATCATATAGTCGTGTGTGTGTATATATATATTTTCATATGGAGAGAATCAGACTGATATTGTTTTGTTTCATATGAAGATGTTGATGTTCACCGTTTCACCCCTCTCAGCCTCCAATGTTTGGTGGAATGCCTCCAATTTTGGGAGGCCATGAATCCAACCCCACCAACCTTACCATGGGATCCACCAAGGTCCACGCCACTCTCTGCTGATTCCTATGCCAAAGCTGCAGCCATCAGGCACGGTGGCGGTGCAATGCCTTGAGTGACTTACGATTGGGTTAACCGGACTTACGAAGTGAGGCGACTCTCCAAATCCCTTCAACTAAGATGAATCATCAAACCATGTCCGGTTGGTCGAGTGGTCGTGCCTCAGGTGACCCCAAACTTCCAGGCCAACATACTAAGTGATGAACTATTTAGACAGGGATTATTGGAAGGGGATGAGTCACGCAGCATCGGCCACGAGTTTCTTTCAGGAGAGTCGCGTAGACGCTGACTCGACTAGTGGTTCTCTGGTAGCGGCCAAACACCATGCAGGCAGAGCGTTTCGGCAAGCACACGAAAGAATGGATCGTGAATCAAGTGGTACAAAAATGAAGCACAGAGACACACGCACACTGG
>DF244235.1:7604-29368 GCA_000507305.1 Breviolum minutum Mf 1.05b.01 | reverse complement strand
CAAAGCGTGTATGGGTATAATGGGTACTATTTGCCACGCATGAGACGTCCAGGGCAATGTCTAGTAACCTAGGCGGTGCTTTCTGAAGTGCAAAATTTTGCGTTTCCCTGTAGTTTTGGGTGATCGACCACACGATGTTAGCAAGAGGGTTGCGTTCCTGAAATCCGAATCGACGTTTCCCTACGGCGGCGCGTTCGCATATACGGAAATGCACGTTTCACTGGCCCGTGCCAAACAAACGTATGGATACAGGTTTTGGTGATGGGCCACAGGATTTGTATGAGGCAATTGACCGTGAGAATACCAAATTCGGGTTTCGTTATACAGTTTGGGGTAATCGACCACACGATTGGTATGAGAAGTTTGACCACTAGAGAACATAATTTGCATTTCGCTAAAGTTTTTGACCATCGACCGACAAAGCAAAATTTGCGTTTTGCTACAGTTTTGGATGAACCATGTCATGATATGCATCATTGCAAATTCACAGCGGTTCCTCACAATGATATGTATCAGTGCGTTTTCATTACCATTCTTGCAGATATGCAATGATGTGCGGTGTTTCACACATTCGCCATTCGATCTGAACAGAAACATAGGCAATCTACACGCAAGTCACATAAGGATTTGATACATGTGGAATTGATAAGTTTGGATTGGGTACGCGTGTAGCTGATACAGATGAAATCCACATTTCGGATATATACGTCATTAAGAAAAAAACCACCGACGAAATGTTTTTTTGGGAAACAACATGATTGACCTAATGTGCAAAAACCATCATGCGCGCAAACGCGAGCAAAAATACCCCACATGTTGCATTTTGCAGTCCAAGGGCCTTGGCTCGGAGTTTGTCAAAAAGAATGCAAAAAACATGCAGTATGCATCAAAGTGATCAAAGTTCATATTGTAACAAGTGACGTTTAGGCAGCACGCGAATTGAACGCAGTTGAATACATCATTGTCTTGCAAGATGAAATCAAACTTGCATTTTGTTCATGTTTACCCGCGTTGGCCATCCATTGAAGTGTGGAGGAGTTCGTACACGTCATGCTGCTTTGCATCGACCTTGCTCACAAAGTCCTGTGCATCAAGGTTCTTGGTCAAATTCGGTTCGGTTCAACGACGCAATTTTTTGGTCGAAAAAGATCCTGTATTTCACTGGTTGGTACAGTGCCGATTAGCACATGACAGTACAGTACAAAAGCCAAAACACAGATTTGTTTTCGAAGCCTTTAGTCTTTTGGCCTTTGATTTGGTATTTTGAGTCTAGTAACTTAGTACGAGCACACATCTTTTCTGTTTTTTACCGTCGTTTTCTGCGAACTGTAAATTGTGTAGAGCTGAGATACTTATGTTGTGGGTTTGCAGAGTAGCAGGCAGTGAAAATAATGGCTCGAAAGGTTCCATTCAAATGCGTTTGACAGGTGACAAATCATGTGGTGAACGAAACCATTTAACCCATTTATCAAAATGAACCAAACTATATAGATCAATTTGTTTTGCATGTAAGCTTCATGTAAAGTGAACTCTGCTTATTACATAAAGGTATGGCACAGTGCGGTATTTGGCTTTGTAGTTGGCCAAAGCCCCCTGAATGTATACAGTGGAGGGTTGCGGTTGCATGCTGCACGGCTGGCCAAGTCAAATATTTGGATGCACATGGATGTAGATGCACGCACATATTTGCACATTATCTTTTGAGGGATTCTACCACATTTCATATATACATCATTTTGAATTACGTTCTTTTGGGTCATTACCATTACAAGATTCGCAATCGCATGATGGAAACTGAAGATACTGGCGGCTCTGAAGTTTAATCCTGACCACTAGAGACAACAAAGACCAGTATCTGCTGTTATGCTCTGAAGCATCATGGTTTTGGATTCATGAAGTCACAACTTTCAAAGAAGGGAACCAATGACGCAGTTTAAAGGAGGGCTTTGAATGATTGAAGTGAAGACAAGATCCACATTGAATTGGTACACGCATTGCTCTGAAAGATGTACCGGTACTGTTTGTCAGGTCCGTGGCACTCTTTTTGCACCAGGTGGAATGAGGCTCAGATATTTTTGAGTTTGTTGGCTGCCTGCAGTCTTTCAGTCTTTCATTCCAGAATTTGCACGTGTCATCACAACCCTAAGGTTTTCAAATCTTGCAGTGCTCACTGGTTTCATCACAAAATCACCACAAATCAACAGTCTAGGCAGGACTGTCAATTTGAGGCGATTGCAAGAAGACCTTTAGCTGTGGTCTCATCACTGCACTTAGAATTTGTTTGTGGTATGAACACAAGTTTCAACACTTGTTGCTGGTGCATTGCTACTTGACCAAGGTTGTTTTTTTCAATGCAACGAGCACTTTGACATGGGTGACGCTGTTCTCCACCCTATCACACTGCACGGCACATTCGCAATTGCAAGTCGCTCCCGACTTTGCTGTTTCATGGTTTCATTAGCTCAGTTTCCTCCAGCTTGAATTTGTCAAAGTTTGGTTTATGAGGTTGGATGGTTGGCTATGCGTTCCACTGTAAAACTGCGGCAGCCTTTCAATCTTGCACTGGCTGCTGGACTGTCCAAGCTCGCACCGTCGCTCTCATTGCTGAAGGCCATTCCACTCTAACGGACTCCAACGGCCTTACAACTTTGATTTGATTTCTTTGTAAACCCAGTTGGGTATTTACAGATGGCTGAAAGTAAGATGTCAAGTCCTTGAACGTTTTGTGCTGCAAAACATGGCCAGGTAACATGATTATATGATACTGTCACTTTTATCTCAATACGGTAGACTGGCGTTTCCGATTTTCCTAGTTCTAGGAGGAACTTTTTTTTTGCTATTCAATTCAAGTGTTTGCCCCTGAGCTGAAGCAACGTTTGCCACACAGGTGTCCCCTCTACTCACAGCAACTCGGCACAAACATGGTTTGTTGGATGGGCGTCAAGCAAACGATTAGAGAAAGGCACATGTTCGTGAGGACAAGTCCTCTTTAGATGCAGAAAGCCACGTACTGTACAGGAAAGAGACCGAGGCTGTCACTGCAGATGCAGAGACTCGAAATGCAGCAAAATCTGCATGCGCGACCATATTTCGTTCGCCGCTTCTTGGTGCTCGAGGGAGAGACATTCTACGCCGATCTCTGCAACACGGTGCGAAACTCTACCGCTGGGCCGAGGGTCCAATTGACCGTTGCGGATTGGCTTTCTTTTTGAGCTGCAAATTCACCAACGTTGGCATTCTATGTGCAGCTACCGAGCCTTGACAGCAAAAGTTGCCTCTGACTCTTATGACTCACATGAACCTCATATAAGTTTCTTATGTATTCTTTTGTAATGGTCTAGTTGGAGTTTTAGGGTTTGGGATTTTTGGATCCTTGTCTGTCACAGCTTTCAGTAGGGAGCTCACATGGATTGAACCCTTCAAGTCAATCATTTCGACCCCGTAGCAGATTGCAGGGTCCCCTTGCATGTCCGGATATTGAAACATGCTTTGGCCAGTGAAAATCTTGTGGCCTCCGTCAAGAACCTGTAAAAGTCGCAGTCGTTCGGGAGGGCATCCTCTTCTTGCATCATCAAGACTCAAGATTCAAGACCATCTCTATTACAGCTATAATATGAACAAACTGACTCGAGTTTGTTTTATTTTTGCACAGGGGCAGAGGTCACTTCTTTGAAGTATGGCATGTTGATGGCCCATCCCCGCTTTTTTCAATGACTTTGCTGAGATGCAGCAACTTCAAGACCAATCTTACAAGGCGCAAATATAAGTGCGCAAACATGCAAAAAGGCTCAGAGTACTGCAATAAAAGTGGATCGAAAATGATCAAACACCCATGAGTACAATTTAAAGGGTTTAAAGCTTAAGCATTTCTAAACTGCACCCAGCTAGACGTCAATGATTGTGATTTGATCTAACCTATTTTCACTGCTTTGTCAGTGCGCATGACGGCGTTCTTTGGAAGCCAGTGGAATTTTCTTTGTAGCTCTTCAGGTTGTTCACAGATGGTTAAGGTTGATTGACTCGCTTCCTATCCCCCTTATATATTTCCAGAGGTTCGACAGTATAAACCGAGTGTTAAAGTGGACTGCACGAAGAAAATGTTCAAACTTGAGAAGTGTTCTTTGCAACTCTTTGGCTGTGTCCATGCAAAATTGCGGGTTGTAACTCTGCATTGGAGCTCCAAATCACTTTGTTTGATACCTTCAGCTTGAGAGATTCATATATATATATATATAGATCAATTCCTGAGGCTGCTTCCATGCATGGCCTGGACTTGGCATCATGGAGTTGGGACTTTGGAAGTGTTCAAAAGGAAAGAACCTTAGCCTTTGTTGCTTTGCATCAAGTTGATGGAACTGACATGGGTATGATTTATATCAGTGACTATTAGTGACTTTAGTGTTGTGTGAATTTTCAAAGCTTTCGCAAGTCGACACCTGAAGGATGCTGGATTGCTGGCGTGTACAAGCATGCTGAATGTGCTTTTCGTGTCTTGCTGAGTGAGATAAATTGTGGGCAGATTTGTCGGGCTTTGATTTATTTTTGGCTGCCCTTCATGGGCTTCCTGGGATTGAAGTCTTTGTGATTCTTTGCTGGTTGAACCTGAAATGGTTGTCTCAATCTTGGTCGATTTGTGGAGTTCATAGAGGTACCTGCCCATTTCTATGGTGCTGTTGGAGCTCTTCAACTCACTGAAGGTCTTGCAGCACGTGCATGGCAGGAACTAGCAGATGCTGAGGCAGGCACTGCCAAGTCTGCCCAAATGCCATCGTATCATAAGTCATGAATGTATTGCTGATTTGCAAGATATTTGTATGTCCGTTGCCGCTCTGTGGCATGCTTGGGCTGCTCAACCTGATATTGCGGATAGACGTCGACAATAAGACAGCGCAGAGATATTTCTGCACACTTATCCATATTGCGCTGTTGATATGCTTTCCTCTATTTGACCCTTGTGTGGTTTGGGTTTGATCGCTTTGCTCCTCCTAGAATCTAATCATTCGAAGGACCGGGTTTCTATAGCTTTTGTTTGCTCCTTTGTTGCTCTAAGTTTTGTATTGTTGCTGATTAGATGCTCTCCTCGTCGCAACTCGTCAAGACTCCTCTTCACTCGTGGTTCCTTTTCATCCCTCACCGCCACCTGTCATTCCTCGTCGTAACTCGTCAGCGTTGAAGTCCTCGTAGCAAAGCAGTCGTGGTGCTGGTTGTTTTTGGTTGTAGTACAACTTGTATATAAAGAAATACGAAGCATCTAAGAGCACCCAATCTTGAAGTAAGTTCTCAAGCTAGCACAAGTTCAGCAAGTACCATTGGCAACTTTCTCTCCTGGAGCTTAATTGCAAGCAAGCATGTATGGCTCGGTGAAGTGCCAACACATGAGGGAAGCGTGCGTGAATTGCAACATTCTCTTTGAAGTGGAGAAGTGCAGGCACGAGCTCTCTCACCAACCAAACTAATCGTAAGAACAGCAAATATTAAACTAATAAATCATGAACCCCTCAAGTTCTGCAAGCACGGGGACAAGAAGTTGGTTCTTAGTTTAGCACGTTTGGGGGAGAGGACTTGTTTCAAGATAGATAGCCTCTGCAGGTCTTGTCCTCCTGTGCTCTGGCAAAACATGCATCTTCTCGAACATCAAACTTGTTTTTCTGCACTGCAATCGATTGCGTGAGCTGCGCCAACAGAGACTGCGTAAGTTCGGGAAGTTGTGCCGCTTGTGATGATGAGATGCACTTTTTAGAAAAAAATGCGACATGCCTGCTTACTATATGGTTGATGACTATTAAAAGATATTTGTGTCAACGTGCATGCGAATCTGCAGGGCAATGTTGCTGCCATGGTGATACATAGTGGTACTGGCGGTGGCTGTGGTGGTGGCGAGTGGTTGTGTATTGCTGTTGTTGTTGTTGTTGGTGGTGGTGGTGTTGTTGGTGTTGTTGGTGTTGTTGGTGTTGTTGGTGTTGTTGGAGTTGTTGGTGTTGTTGGAGTTGTTGGTGTTGTTGGTGTTGCTGTTGTTGTTGCTGATGTTGTTGTTTTTGTTGTTGTTGTTGTTGTTGTGGTTGTTGTTGTTGTTGTTGTTGTTGTTGTTGTTGTTGTTGTTGTTGTTGTTGTTGTTGTTTTTTCTGATGGTCCTTCGTCGTTCGTGGTTGTTCCCGCCAAGATGGAAATGTTTTGCCCAGGACATCAGCCCCGGCTCAAAGGAAATGGAGGAAAACTTCACTAAAAATTTGATGTCCTTGGCCATCATTGTAGCAGCTACTTTTGACGTGGCTGTTGCCTTCTATCTGATTGGGCGTATCACTAGCCCTTTCCTGCCGCCTCCTCAGTTTGCGCGGTCTAAGTCAGCATTCAGCAGCATGTGGATTGATGAGTTCTTTGGTCTAGCGATCTGTTTCAGACGCTTCTTGAGGTCAGCGCCATCTGAAAATGCTGAGTCGAAACAAAGTGTTCCAATGCATTGTAGAGCTGAATCTTGATCAAGCGGAATGGAAAAATTACATATCTCATGCCCCATGCCCACACGTGGATTCTTGCTGTGTACTTGCATACTCTTCATGCAGCCAATGCTGGGTCGGCTTGAAATGCATCTATGCCAAACCAGGTGGAACTCTCTTGCAGCTTATTCAGTGTAGGTTATGAAGGCAGAAAAATCTGAGGGTTGAAGTCCGCAATAGTTTCCCAAGGGCAAGATCAGTTGTCAGACCTTTTGTAAAGCGTCAACATGTGAGCCAAGCATTTGCATTCTAAGGACGGCGTAACTTTAGTTTTCCAATGTCATTGGATTGACTCAGCACCCTCCAGTGTACAAAGTCAAGCAGCTTGATTCTTGTCAGATCATTTTTTCATCAAACTTGCATTTCAGATATGCAAACGGCAGAAAGTCTGTTGCGGCTTTATTTGGAACCACCTGTTTCTTCCATCCATGGCAGAGGCGAGATTGGGATTGGGTACGCGAAGTGCATCTAAGATGGGATCCGATCATAAACTTTTGATTTCCAATATCAGATCGAAGCTCAAGCCAACAGAACAAAGGCAGTTGCAGACTCGAGACCCTCTTGACAATTTGAACTTGATGCAACTTATTGGTGGCAATCCTGCTACAAGTAGCTTGATCTGGAGTGTATGACAGTGCAGAACGGAACGATTTTCTGTACACGCGGTGCGCACGGGGATCAAAGATTTGCCAGACTTTGTTGCATGGGTTCCTCTGCCCTTCTTTCAAAAATGCGCAAAGCATATCGTAAATAGCGGCGCTTTCTTGTATTCAATCACTACCAGTTTTCAAAGCTGAGAGGCAAAAGACACTGCTGGTTTGGGCGGTGCTGCGAAATTTCAAGAAACTGTTGTCTGGAACAAAAATCTTGGAGGCTTTTCCAGCCCATGATAACCCCAGTTTTGCGGGAATTTTTTAGCGCCTTATTTGACTAGGTACAGATAAATATGAAGTTTATATCAGACCGCAAGTATAAGCGCTGGCCTTTCTTCCTGTCTATCCAAAGTGCTCAAACTTGCACCGATAATTAGGTTCAAAAGGACGTGCCAAAGGATGTGTCTTTCCGGTGGCACTAACAAGGTCAGTTTAGCTGGGGGGCCCTTTTTGTGCAGGTAAAACCCAGGGTTTGGTACCATTTCGGGCCTCCTCCCTTTTTGTGAGATAGAACTTGTGTGCTCAGAATGTAGAGGTTAAAACTGCGCATTTTGCAGTTTAATCTGCATTTTAGGCACATTTTGGATCATTTTAAAAACTTGCCATATTTTGAGTCTCGCAGAGGCTTACTCGTTTCATGCAAAGCTTTGAAAGCAAGCGATTATTTTTGGTTGTTTCAGTTGTAACATGCCTATGTATGAACTCGAAAGTACCCAGCTCCTTCTAGGGATGGAAAGACCTTGCCAACAAATAGCCAGAGAGTTTGGAACCTAGGTTTTGGAGTTCAAAGGTCCGGTTGACGCCCGCACACTCTAAAGATGTGCATGAAAAGGTGCATGTCCTTGCGGAAGTTTTTTCACTATGCAAAGATATCTAGAGCATTTGAAGGCCGTGTCATTGCTAGTGATCGGGGCAGGAAGCTGTTCCGCAGACGTATCAGCTTGTCAGAGTTGGCATGTGCCTGAATTTTTTGCACAATGCTGTCGCTGTGCTTTCCTGTTCGCAACAACTTCAAAAGCTTTGGTGGTGATGACTTCCAAGTCCATTTCAGGCACCTTTCATAGCTGCTTTCCTTCCGCATTTGGTTGTCCTCGTCAGGCGAGGATTTTGTTGTTATTTGTGGTTGGTCATGCAACATTTTGCTTGTTTCCTGCTCAGCAATATGGATTTGAATGGTCAAAGACGAACTCAGTCCCACTAGGGATAATTGTTCAACAAGAAAGGAAGATCAAAATCTGTTTCTTACCAAAACGATTGCGAACTATCCAGGTTCATGAACAAGTCATATACTTTATTTATCAGCCTCCGGCTAATGCCGCCGGCCTTTGCTGGGCTTGAGATTGCAAGCAGCATGGCCAGAAGCACCACCAAAAGCAGCAGCAGCAACNGGGGGGGGGGTGATTTTAGGCGAAGTAAAAGCGCGCCCCAAAGACATTATCAGCTTTAGCTTAGACTATATAAGCAAAAGCAAAGTACAGACAAGCAATCCGTCATCAAGCCCCATGCCACTAGACACGCCGGCAAGGCCGGCGGATTGTAATTGTGTTTCAAGCACTGTGCTTTCATAACAAGTTCATCGGGAATGTGGGCTTGCAGGGCCTCGCAGCCCCATCTGTACGAGGGCGCATACAGTTGGACCCATAGAGACAGAAAGAGAAGTTTGCTTTGAGACTTTTTCAACCTTTTCTTTGATATCGCAGCAGTGGGGGGCTTCTCTCGTAAGGCTTGCACAATGGATGCAAGGAGGCAGCGACTTCCTCACTGGCTTGGAGGTCCGCATCAGAGAATTCGACGATCCTCACCAACCATCCAGCTCACTAACCCGATGACCGGAGGCATTCTCACACGTTTGGGTCATGTTCCTCTTTGACAAGAACAGGCACAGCGGCAGCCTCAGGTGCTTTTGAGCATTTGCCAGGGAGTAGGTTGTCCCGAAAACCAGCACGGCAAGGCAGCACCTCCTTCTCCTCAACTTCCTTTCTCAAGCTGTGATCTTAAGACACAAACCCTTTTTTGCAAAAAGAGCTGTCCAGTGTTAGCGGTAGACACACAAGTCTTCTGCTCAGCATTTTGGCTCAAGTGAAGCAGCATTTCTTGTTGTTCTTTTGGTAGGAATGCAATGAGCAGCTTTAGCTTGTGCCGTCATGATGGATGAATCTCCATCGGAAGAGGTCAATACAGAGGGCCCAGAGGCCGATCACAATTTGGACGAAGATAGTCATGGAACATACTTGGTTCATGTGTGCAATGTTCCTCCAACATCTAGTTTGTCTGACATAGCAGTGCTGTTCGCGAATGCTGGATTGCATCATCCGTTCTCTTTCCGAATATCGGACTCGGTTGTTGCAGTTGAGTTGGATTCAGCCGCTGCCGTAGAAGCTGCCATCACACTCACTGGGAGCGTCTTGACGCCACCTAAAGTGGGTCAGATCAACATACCTGGCCAGGTGGTGGAAGTCATTCAAGCAGCTCCTATGCCCATGGCTTCCTCTTGATTCAAGAAATGATGTCGGATCATCTAACGAGCGAGAGACATGACTTCATCAACAAAAAGTAGCTGCTACAGCGTTGATCAGACGTGGTCATCAGGAAATAATCTTCTTGAGCGTCCGTCCAAACTCGGTTCCTTTTTGTATCGGCTGAGAGCCCAAAAAACTTTGACCCTCCCTGAAGGCCAACTGTGCGTCCACCTTGGCTCGCAGGCGAGCTGAGAACTTTATAATCTTTACATTTTCTTTTGATGGCTTGCATTCTCTTTCTGCGCTTTCTCTTTCTAGCCAGCTGTATTCAGGCGACGATGGGCGACGTGGCACACGTGGAGTCACACGTCTTTAACTCTTTACAATCTTTAGAGGAAGTTTGCGAGATGTGTCAGACACGTTAATACGTTCACATAATTTTACGTGTATTGTAGGTCCGTAGGTATGTACAAAGTACAATGTGAACCTCTGTCGCACACCTACATTTCGAGATCGGAATCGGACATTTGCTTTAGTTGCTCTTTTGTTTTGCAGCATCTTGTTTGTGGAAACTTGAGCTGGATGTTTTGGCAAGGAAAGATTGGGTAGCTGAGGTTTTTGCAACACGGTCACCACATCGCTGCCCTCCCAGCCACTTGTGATGCTTGCTTGTTCTTAATCCAGTGTTGTGACCACGATCAAAGCGGTGACATCTAGAAGTCTGCGAAACAACGAGTTGCATTCATAGTTTGTTGGCAAAATCTTGCAGTTTCCTGCAGAATGGTAGCATGCCTGAAATCAGGTCCCAACCCTGTTGGCTTGACTCTTTGCCGTTTGGACTACGTCGATCATGCCCGCTACTTTGGAGTAGAGCCAGACAACGAATAAATGAAGTGGAGTCATGAGACCAGAGCCAGCAGTGTGATAGATAGCAACAATGGCTGGATTCACCTGAAACTTTGTAATATAGCCTACAGACAGCAGATGTGAGTGTGCCTCATTTGATGTACCAGGAGTCAGCTACACTATATGTAAGTGGCGTTGATGTTGTTGATGGATCCGCAGTGCCCGGCGCACAGACTTTGAGTCTGGAGGGTGCGAAGGGCCACTAGGGCGATTGGGCCAAATACTATGCGGACGTACATGAAATTGTTGAATGTGAGTGTTGGGCAAGGGACAAAAAGATCAACGGTCATTTTTGAGTTGGAGGCAGGGGACAAGACTAGAAATGCTTCTGACTACAGTATCAGGAGTATTGATGAAATTTCAACCTTGGCATTTTGGCTTCGGTCAAATGGGTGTTTTTCCTTGATTGAGGGACTTTGACCACTGTTGAACCCAACAGGCTTTTGATATGCATGGAACTTAAAGGCCTGGTTTTTCAATTTATTTTGACCTAGTACCTTGATACATCATTTTGGTTTGCCCCTGCGCAGAGTTCGGTTTGGCACTGAGGGTCGGACCATTGGAAGATATAGCATTGTCAGTGATATGAAATGATTGGTTTTTGCAGGGTTAAATCAGATCTCAGAAATAACGTCAATCAACAAACTGCAGCTTTCGCAAAGCCAAATTTTTGGAAGTTAAGGGACCCTCGCTTGTTTTGAGACGTCTTTTTCTCCCAAACTTGTGCCCCACCCCACCCCAGTGCCCGCCCGTCTATCCCCTGTCCTTCGCGATGTCGCAGGGTTGTTGAACACATCTTTTTGTTCAGTTTCTGGGGACCTTTATGCCGCTTATATAGGTCTTAGGTATGGTATTTTTGCGTATTTACTTTGTGTTTCTTTTGTGTAAGTTGATGGGCTCAGATCGCAGCTATCACTCTCAGGGGCTTTGCAGATTCCACGATGACATTTTCACAATCTTTTGACGAAAATCAAGCCAGCAAAGCATAGCACATTGACACATGCAAATGGGCACACCGTCCCGTCTCTACATACTTGCACATTTGTATGTTGGAAGAAAAAGTCAGAGTGTCAGAAGCTATATTATAGTTGGACATTTTGCGATTCCACCAGACGGAGAGGGTAAATATAAATAATTCTACAGTATGTATCATGAATTCAGGCTTTGTTGTATCGCCTAGCATTGTTGGGGTTGGGAGTTGGATGATAGTGTCCTGGATCTGCCAAAGCTCAATATCGAACAAGAAGGAAACCATTAATTGTGTCAGTTGTGCTGTTTCTCAGGCTCACGAGGTCAGTCACAATTGTGCATCCAAGCTCACATGCGCGCTGCGCTTCGAGGTTGGACATAAAGCCTTACCATCCAGTTGATTCCCTTTGCGGTCAACTCACCTCAGAGGACTTTCAGCTTGGCATTGTCAGCATTACTTGATTCTTGGCCCTCTTTTGATGACCTGTTGCACAAAAAAGATATTTTTAAGGATACGTCATCCTATTTTTTTTGGTGAAATTTATGAGCGAAATTTATGTGTTATATGTATGGGGGGGTGGGCGGGCGGGACGGATTAGAACACGGGATAACTCAACCCTAGCTGTATCCACTCTGTTCCATCTTTGAAGCTTCTGATGTTTGAGTTTTGCTTCTTGGATTCCTTCTGTCAAGTTGTGTTACTAGTGATGAACTTGCCTCGCAAACTGAGTGGCCATCCCTCAAGAGAACCAATTTCAAGGGCACTCTTGTAAATTGCTATGGCAATGGACCCAAATTTGTATGACAGCTCAATTCTGCAAGTCTTCCTGCAAGTCCTGCTCGATACTTCCAAGACGTGCAGGATGTGAATGTTTGTTATTTTGCATAGAAAGTTGTTTCATGGTGTAGAGTGTGCAGTTGCTTGCTTTGCAAGTTTCTCTTATTTGACACCTGTTCATGGTGGAGACCTGAGAAGACCGTTTATGCTCAAGGACAATGTTCCAGAAAGATGGAGGGCACCAGCACTAGTCACACTGGTCGACATGACTATGATACAAAGTGGCCTGCTTACTCGTTGGCTTGGTCTGCAAGACCGGAGACTGGATTCCGATTTGCAGTGGGTAGTTGCATTGAGGAGACAAAAAATTTCATTCAGATTGTCGAACTGAATGAGGAGAAGAATGTGTTGGAATGCGTGGCTGAGACGGAGCACTCCTTTCCTCCCACCAAGTTGCTGTGGAGACCAGATAATGGTTCCGACGGTGGCAAGCAAGACTTGCTTGCATCCTCCACCACAACGCTAAATCTGTGGAAAGTGGAAGATGGTCAAGTGAAATGTGTAGCAAAGCTTGCAAACACGCGAGCGCAGAAGCAATCCACAAACCTGCCTCCGTTGACATCATTTGACTGGAGCAGTGTGAGTCACCACAAACTTGGGGCTTCTTCTGTCGACACAACCTGCACGATTTGGAATTTGGAGAAGCAGAAGATCGAAACACAGCTCATTGCTCATGACAAAGCTGTGTACGACATAGCCTTTTCGCATGTTGACAGTCTTTTTGCGTCAGTGGGAGCAGATGGTTCAGTCAGGGTCTTTGATCAGAGAAACTTGGACCACTCCACCATTATTTACGAATCTTCGCCACCATCTCCACTCTTGAGACTGGCTTGGAACAAACTCAACACAAACCACATTGCCACCATCGCGATGGATGCTCCAGGTGTAAATCTGATTGACATCAGAAGGCCATCAGTTGCCCTGGCAGCACTTTCTTATCATGATTCATGCGTCAATTCAATCACGTGGGCTCCTCACTCACGCAATCACCTTTTGTGTGGCACAGATGATGGCTTTGGGATCATTTGGGATACTTCAGAAGTCCCATCAAAGCTCGACTCGCCGCTGCTCGCATATGATTGTGACAGTGAAGTGTATCAAGCCCAGTGGCCTGCATCACAGCCTGATTATGTTGCTCTGGGCATGGCGCACCAAATTCGAGTCCTTCAAGTTTGACCCATGCTGGCATTTGTGTACATATACATACATGTAGATAGCAGGATAGAAGCTTTGAAAGTCATTTGCAATTGGACCCGTTGGTCAATCGTTTCACCATGCTGCCACCACGCAGCAAGTTCTATCGTACAGGGGCTGCCAGCACAGAGTCATCGTAAATTACTTTGCAAGTCACTTAATTCAAGATTTAAATTAATCCAATTCAGTCCATTCAGTCTTTGTGCATCCAAGCTGATGCATGCTTGAGCCTTCAAGAACACCGAAATGATGCATCAGTGCACGAACAAACAGTGAAGGTTGTGTTTTCTGATCCATCCTGCCCAATATCGTGAAAATCAGCCGTGGCTGCGATCCCTGTGCCAGTACTCACTTGTTTATGCAGTGTATTCAAGCCCTTAGACATGTACGGTAAGTATGCATAGCAACAGAGCAAACTAACCTATATGACTGTATGCATGTACACCTTCACACATGCCCATGTGCAGACACACACACACACATGTATAATATATATATATAAATATATATATTTTGCATACACACATACGCACAAACGGTGTATACATATAATATACAGTATACAGTGCCAAAAAAAAAGGACATGGGTGCGCGCTCCACGTTCTTTCTCTCCTCTCTCCTGGTATGGTCCCCCCCACAGAGCCATGTAGCACTACTACTAGTACAATATTCTGTTGTATTAGTAGTAGTACTACTAGTAGCAGTACTTGTACTGCTATTACCTTTAGTAGTATTATCAAATTATCCATGTCTATCATACCAGGGTGTGGGGGCATTATCATTGGCAGGGAGGGGCGGAACCATAGAGTGTCCTCTCATATATACTGTATTTAGATTTTAAATCCACAATCCAAACCAAGCTTTTCGGTAGGATTTGGGATTTTTTGGATTTGGATTTTGCAATTTTTGCCAATTTTTGGCCCTACATAAGCATAAAGCTGGGCATGCCGACCCTGGTCGGCGGATATACTTTGATATACATTCTGACACTATGAAGGTAGTGTTTCTACATTCTGCCAACCACTTTTAGATATCGTCTTGTTGATGGCAAAGCCACACGTCATGGACCTAGCAGCAACCTCGTTCGCTTCATGGAAGGATCTCCGATTTGCCGATTGGCTTCCGGAGCCGAGAGCTTCAGCCGAAGTGACATGGAGTCTTGGACTGAGCAGTGAAAGTTAGAAGCTTGTGTGAGAAGGCTGCAAAGGACATAGAATACCCCTGACCAAGGTGCTCGTGCGCTGGACGAATTGCAGCACCTGCAGAGCTTGTGCAAGTACACCTCACAGTAATGCCTTATGAGAAACTGTTGGAAGCTGAAATGCATTGTGCGATAGCTTCGTTGCTTGACATCCTGTTGCAACAATTGGAGGTTCTATCCAGATGTTCGTGACTCGGAGGAGTTCTTGTCTCTTTTTGCCATTCGCTTGGTAGAAGGTTGAAGATTCAGAGACGTAGAGCAACCTGACCATACGAGCAGGGCTCCGACACGAAGCAAGGGAATTTGTGCTATGACTTTACTACCCCCAACCCCCGTACAGGACCACGTTTGTTTGATCTTACATAGAAGGGTTCCTGAGTCCTACAAACAATATGAAAGCCTTGCTTGTCCAACGCTGCTTCCGATATTCCTTTGTATCTATCCTGTGCATCCTGGATCCTGCTATCTCAAGCTGAGTACTCTAAGTACTCAAGAGAAAGACTTGTGAGGACCTTAAAATTTCAGGTGCTTCGAAGACCCGGCCTCAGAGGATACCTTTTTGCCGATTTCAACCTGTGCATTAGTAGACTTGGTCGGTCATTCTGTTCAGGCTGCTGCGCTCTTCGGTAGAAGAAGTCATAGGCGCACATTTGTGAAACATTCTGACACCTCAAAGACACATCAACGATGCCTGAATGGGACCTTAAGACCATCTTTTGGACCGAAAAGATGTGCAATTGAATGACAGTGGGGATGTTGGCCACGATCCACCTTTGCTGTGACGACCATGATGCAGTATCTCTTCATTGCTATTTGTGACCAGAAGCTAATATACATTTGCAGGCTTGGACCCTCGGCCGCGCCACTGCCGTGCTTGCAATTGCAATTGCGGTGACCCTTTTGAAGCAATGTTTTCATTCCTTCAAGTCAACCTCAGAATCATTCCCACCTGCCCCACTTGCAGCCAGACCTCAATCACGTCGGCCAAACAAGATAGGAAAAGCATCATATGGGTACTGGGTACTTTGCTCAGTTTGGGGGTTTCCCTTTGCAAAAGATTACCGACTGGAATGGCATTGGTTTGGCACTTTTTTTCAGCTGTTTTCTGATCCTGCTTCTCTTGATACCTTCTGGCCTCCTTTTGTGGATCTCGTTGTGCCAATGTGCTCGTTTTCTGATGGTTTCGTGATGCCAGTCTTACGCAATTGACTCTTCCAGGCCATGGACTTTGATGGTACGTAGCTTAGGATAGAAGTGAATATGAAGAGCTTTGCAAGGTGAATCTGATGATGGCAGTCACATTAGGCTTGCCTTTCTAAGTGGAAGGCTGATAGGATTGCTCCAAAGTGACAAATGCAAGATTGCAGGCGCATGAAAAAACCCAAACTCCTGGCAAATCCTGATTTCATCTCCAAAATGCCTCTCGCAGCATGGCCCACGCATTCTGCCACAGCGCTTCCCCACAAACTTTATTGCAAGACTTGCACAACCCCCGCAAGACTTGTCAAGCTCTTTTAGAGTGCAACATCGGGACGCTAATCCTTCCAAATTGGCTTAGAGGAGAGGCTTAAAAATGATTTGGGCAGCCCACGTCTAAACTGTGGTGCAAGTGGCAAATGACTTCGAGGCTTGAGCGTGGTCTTTCGTTCACCAGGACAAGGTTGGGGAAGCAGGCTACAGCTTCGATGACAGCAATGGTCTGCCAGCTCTGGGTCAGCCAGGTCCGGAAAACTGCACGTCAAAGTTTGAGGCCCGAAACTGAGGTACTCACAAGAGCTGGTTGTACTCTGGTTGTCACCTGCTTGTCATAGTTGTCAGGAGTTGGATGAGTCATGAAACAGAAGTTTTCAGGTCGTGCGAATACTGGAGGCCGATAAGCTATTGCCCAGTCAGATTGTCCTCCTTTTCCATGTCACCCATATATACAGAACAGGGTGATTCTTCGGGTCGGTTGACTGGTCCAGGGTTGCGATCGGCCAACACGATCTTCAAAGGAATGGCTTCAGGAGAGTCAACGCAGCTGCGTTTCAATTCGCATTTGTCGTTCCACTCTCTCCCTTGCTAGTTGTGGATTGCAGGAGCTTCAAGCTGAGCTGGAAGGGGAATGCCATGAGTTCGAGGCAATTCCGATGTATGTATATGATATAGATTATTTATACATATATACAACGATCAATTGAATCAATTGATCGATTTATTCCATTTGGCTAGGTCTCACACTTAGCAGTGACATGAGACGAATGCGAGAGAGAGAGAGAGATCCATTTGGTTCCACTTCGGAGTCGTCTTTGACAAACCTTCCCAGGTGAAAGAGGAAGCAGACAGCTTAGAGGGTGGAAAAGAAGGGCTAAGCTGGGCTGGCGAAGCAAGTTGCACCAACGGAGACTGGATGTCTTTGGTCTGAAAATCAGGCCAATGAATTCCTGTTGCTCTGCAGAGAGAGCAACTTTCAGAAGATGGAAAGCTCTTTTTTGGCCATACTATGAACGACTATGAACCACTGCACTGTTTTTGTTTGGTTGGAGTGTATCATCGGACCAGATAGGTTTCTACTGTATATACTGTATACCCCTCATGAGTGGTGCAATGATGGAGGACTTGGCAAGAATGAATCCAATAAATCATTTGGCTTTAGCTGGTTGAGCTCGTGACGAGACTCCATAGCTCGTAGAGATTTCTCTCGCAACAACTAGCACAGTATTGTTCGATAGTTTAGTTGAAGTGCTTGGACAGCGAACACATTTGAGCTTAACATTGACAGTGGACTGTTGGAAGCAGGCTGATGCCAAGACAAACATAGACACACATTCATCCAGACACACCCTGTGTAGATTGGGTTTCCTAACTTAGAGTTCTTTGCAAAATCAAAGAAGGCGAGCTTCTCAATTTGTTCACGTTTCGCTATGAAGATTCAAGTTTTGAATGTTTCGCTGCTTGATTCAAGTCATCATTTGCAGTTTTTTGCTGACCTAGGTGGTATGCTACGAAGCGAATGCAGCTCAGACTTGCTTTTCTTGCTCAGAGTAGGATGCATCAACTTTTTGCCGTTGTCTGCTTCCCTCTGTTTGCTCAGGTCATACAGCTTGCCCGACCAACCCAAAGACATGCAAGGCAATGATGCTTGGTTTTTTGCTGATATTGTGATGCAACAACTTGGATTGCCCTGACACATTCTCCGAATTGTGCATCAGTCGTTGGTCCACCTGTGGTCACAGAGATGCAAACAATCGCAAACATGCAATAGATATATCTAGCGTGCTCAACTGAAGAGGCAAATGTCGAAAAAAAACATGAAAATTGGGCACGGCATGGAATGGCAACTTTTGTGCAAGCTGGTGTCCAGGCACCACGCAGCATGCTTGCCATGTCCGAATTATATACACGAGATTTAGGTCACGCAAATTCGGGAGCTCATTCAGACGCAACTTTACAGGGAATCGAGTTGTTTGGAATGATTCAGGAGGAAATGTCAGGGAGGAATAGGGTCGCGGAAGGTCCAGCACCTTACAAGCCGAATTCGCAAAGTGAATCAACATGTCGAACAATTGGTATGTTGCTGATGTGTTGTGTTCCTTGATTTTTCTCCTCACTATCCTTGCTCGCCCCACCTCTGGTACGGAAAAGCACAGGAAAAGAGTAGCTACTAAAACTGTTGCTAGTGTTGCTCGTACGTTAGTAGTGAAGGGTTGGAGATCGCAAGATTACGAAAGAATATTACGAAACAACCTGCAACAACTAGACAGCGATTACGAAGAAGTCCAAGGCAAAGCTTGCATTTCGGGCATTTGGTACGTGGATGGTACGTCGAGGATTACCAAATGTTTTTGCACGCATATTTGCAGGTCAGAGCCTTCCTCCCGCTTACCAGATTCAGCTCAGTCTGCCTGGCATGGACAAGATATTGGAGAAGATGGTAGAAGCTCTTTTAAGATCTATGTACATGTGATATTTCTTATGTTGCTTGCAACTTTGAAGATACATTTCCAGCTTTCCACTACAGGTGGGCTTTGACACTGGGCCTTGGCACCTTGATACCGGGATTTGCTTTGGTCAAGTACGCTCGGGTGAGAGGGCAATGCAAACATGACCAGGACTACAGTAATCATCCATGACTTGAACGTGGACAGGCTTTTCACTGTCACTGGAGCAGTCGAAGCAGAGAGAGGGGCGCAAGAGGAGTGACCAGCTGCATTTTCTCGGAAATAGTCTTTCAAAGAAGGGAAATTAGTTGCATGAAATGGTTGAGACAAGTACTGTAGCAAAGTAGCAAGCTATCCTGAAGAAGGTGTCTTTTCATAGAGTTGAAAACGCCATGCCCATAGCTGACACAAACACACACACACACACACACACACTCCTGGAGTCCTGTAGCGCAGTTATATCATTATGTAATTATATAGTTATGTACTGTAAGTTAGTACTGCAGCAGGATTTTGAATTTTAACGCCTTTGCACCAGTTTTTAGGTTTTAGAAAACATTTTGCAACATGACCACAGCCCAGAGGAGGCCTTCTCCGGAAGTTTCACTCCATGAATAGAAACCAAGTCACCCAAAGGATAGTTGCTTGAAACTTGGTACATGGTAAATGCATATGTACTTAACTTATACATATAATATATATATATACACGTGCAGTATATCTATATTCACATAATATATGTCACAGTAAGAGTGATGCCTTGTCTTTAATCTCAAGATTCATCAGTGCTAGGTGGCTTAGTAGGGGGTCTCCACTGTCCAGAGCCTGTTTCGGTCTTTGTCCCACTGTACCCCGAAAAACGTTCCTTCCCAAAACGACCCGAAACCAACGTGCACGAAATGCTGTGTTGGGCAAGGAAAAACAGCCCCAGTCACGCATTGGGAACAACAACCACCACCACAACGGCAAGGGCAAACGCAGCAGCAGCAGCAGCAGCAGCAGCCGAAGCAGCTGCAGCAGGAGCAGACGGAAGCGGCAGGATCAGCAGCAAGAGCAGCAACAGCAACAGCAGGAGCAGCGGCTGCAGGAGCAACAGCAACAGGAACAGTGACAGCAACAGAAACGGCAGCACTAGCAATAAGGAGGGTGACAGTGAGCGTGGTGAACAGCGACAGAGAGCAAGCGAGGGATTGGAAATCATATCAAAAGGCACAAGTGCAGATTGCGGGAATTGCAAAGCTCAAAGTGCCTCGACACTTTCAATTGACGAAGGGATGGAATGCAGTGCCCTTGCATTATTTCCACCGTATGCCCAAGCATCGCATTTCAAGCAACAGAACCCTATGTGCTGCGCGAGTTCTTGTTCAAGCGGTAATGTTTGAAACATGCGGGAATACATAGTTCGAACACACCACATGTCAAGGCAGCCAAAGCAGAGGCACTTTCACTGACTCAGTTCTGTGCAGGAGTTGGATCGGCACCATGAAGACAACAAGGCGACATGTACCGAAGCCAAATCAACGGCATGATTTTTGGGTGTGAAGCTCTTGGAGGCAAACTTTCAGTGGCTAACGAGCTATTAATTGCATTGTGTTTTCCTTAGGAAGTTGAGAAGGCTGTAGCACA
Source organism: Breviolum minutum Mf 1.05b.01 (assembly GCA_000507305.1). Taxonomy (NCBI): domain Eukaryota; class Dinophyceae; order Suessiales; family Symbiodiniaceae; genus Breviolum; species Breviolum minutum. Next base: position 9,108 of record DF244235.1, on the reverse strand, counting down.
TTGAAAATATTGGCAGGATGAAAGTGTTTGAAGAAGGAATTGGCAGTGTTGGTTGTGCTTGCTGAATTGCTGCGAGTGTTTACATAATATAAAAAGCAATAGACATTCTACACTTGCTGACTTACATAAAGATTTATTGTCACATTTATGATCCAGGTTTGGCAGGCACCCCCCCCATGTAATGTACCCATCTTGACGGCCCTTGTCCTGGCATTGCCCCATAATAATAGATGTGGAGTGATTAGGGGCTCTCAGCGTCGTGGAGCATGGATGGGTCAGACCAAATGATCATCACAAGTCATATATGGTTTCAATGGAGTAGGCTTAAGGTATCCCCCCTCATATCATGGTGGAACATGGATGGGTAAGACCCTAATGATCATCATATTTCCTGTCAGGTTAGATGGAGTAGGCTTTTGGTTACGGCATGAAAAGGTATTCCAAACTCCAAACGTGCCCGCTTGTAATTCTATATTATTCTTTTTCTGCCAACCCACCTTCAAAGCAACAAGGCGGCCGCCATATAGTCATTGGAGCAATGGGTAGTGTGGGCAGGGTCATCACATTGGGGGGGTGTGGGGGGTGGTGGGAAACCACAGACCGCGATCATATATGCACAGACCCAAAGAGTTAGAAGCACATACACATACCTAATTGTAGAAAAAAATCCAGAGATGCACACATGCAAAGATGCCTACAGCCAACACCACATACAAGCGTATGTGCTGACACAAGAATAGCATATATCTTAATGCAATCACATAGAACAATGCTATGGTCACAAAAAATCATGTCTGCCACAATTTGGTATATTTAAGTGTCAGGTGCATATCATTCCATACAATCAGTGACGTGATGCTCATGTAAAGATGTTCACTTAGGACTTGAAAACACATGTAATCAGATAGTTGAAACCAAGCCTGTATAATCAACTAGCCACATAATTGAGTTACATAACCGTCAGACACATCATCAGGATCACAATCATCATCATCATAATAATAAGAAAAAATAATAATAATCATCATCATCATCATCATCATCACCACCACCACCATCATCATCATCATCATCATCATCATCATCATCATCATCGGTCATCATCGGTCATCAGCATCACCAAAGGCCATCACCATGGACAAACAATGAGAAATTGTCAGTCAGAGAGATGAGCAAGAACTGATATGAATCGTGGGATACTTCTTGAGAAAACAAGAGATGGAACCCCCACATCAATCATGCTTTGCAAAGAGATCGCCAACATTATCTGCTCAGATTTCATATTCTTCTTGCAAACGTTTTCACCTAGTGGTTCATCATTACCATCATCACCATCATCATCATGATCATCATCGTCATCATCGTCATCATCATCATCATCATCAACGCCATCATCATCATCATCATCATCATCATCATCATCATCATCATCATCATCATCATCATCATCATCATCATCATCATCATCATCATCATCATCATCATCATCATCATCATCATCATC
>DF244234.1:0-22516 GCA_000507305.1 Breviolum minutum Mf 1.05b.01 | reverse complement strand
TATTTGTTTTGTTTGTTTTGTTTGTTTGTTTTGGGTGTTGGGTTTGTTGTTTGTTGGTTTGTTGGTTTGTTGGTTTGTTGGTTTGTTGGTTTGTTGGTTTGTTGGTTTGTTGGTTTGTTGGTTTGTTGGTTTGTTGGTTTGTTGGTTTGTTTGTTTGTTTGTTTGTTTGTTTGTTTCGTAAAGAATCAACTGTCCCATGAGTGACCAACATGTCACAACCGAATTGGCTCAACGCAGGGCCCTTGAGCAACACAGTCAAAACAGTGCGCGTTTGCAACACTTGGTCCAACACTGATTTTTTTTGGTAGCAGAGCACTATAGTCAACAGGGACAACATGCAACACACGCTTTACAACAAAGAGAACAAAGGAGGCTTGATCCTGAACACAGGGGGCTTCCAACAGAGGAACATGAACTCCCCAGCAGCTGCAGCAACAACAACAACAACACCAACAACAGACCGAGGTGAAGGTCTAGCATCACAACACAAGCTCAACTGAAGCCACCATCATACGATGGAGACTACTCAGCATTTGAAGACTGGCATCACAAATTTAAAGCATACATGGGAGTACAGCACAACCTCACATTGTTCTTACCAAGAGCAGCAACATCAACAACAAGACTCACAGAAGCAGAGCTGAGAGGAGCAGCCGCTACAACACAAGAACAAGAGGAATCGGTCCAACTAGATCACAGCTTGAAGTACGTGCTGATCATCACAACAACAGCTGCAGCAGCCACACTATGCAGACAGCATCAACATGAGATTGGACTTGAGCTCTACAGACAACTACTTATACGATTCAAGACACCATCAGGAACCAGGAGCATTGGTTACCTATCCAAACTGCCTGAGCCAACATTCGACGCCAACAGCTTCGAAGAATCATTTAGCAACTGCGAATACGAGATCCAACAGTACGAATCAGACAACAGCACGAATTTACCAGATCAAGTCAAAGTGGCAGTTCTGATGAACTGAACAAGAGGACCGTTGCAGCAACACCTACATGTCAATGCAGGAGCATCACCAACATACGCGGAGATACGGACAACAATCACTGAATATCAATTAGCGCACACAACCTTCAGCAGGTTACAACAGAATCCATCGCCAGCAGTTTCAGCAAACTACAATGGAGGAGCAGCACCAATGGACATGGGAGCAATCAGCAAAGGAAAACACAAAGGAAAAGGAAGAGGAAAACATAAAGGCAAGAAAGGCAAGAAGGGCAACAAAGGAAAAGGTTACGGGAGCTACAGTCAACATCAACAAGGAAACTACAATTCACAGTCAACAAAAGGAAAAGGAAAGATTGGACAAGGAATGCCTTTCAAAGGTCAACATGACAAAGCAAAAGGAAAGTCATACAGCAAGTCAACAGGACAAGGAAAAGGACATATCGTTTGTTACAAGTGTGGACAACCAGGCCACACAATGAAGAACTGCAGAGTCTCAGTGTACAACATCAACGAAGGTACACAGAACAAGGATCAGAATGTCGACACGACGCAACAATGGTACGAACAATCCAACGACTATGATTCACACTGGTGGAACCATGATCAATCACCTTCTCATCAGCAACAAACCTCCACCGAGGACATTGAAGGAGTCAGCAGCGCCATCTACACAAACAACAGGTGGACAGACAACAGTGCAGCCGTAACAACAGCAGCCTCGATTGCCAATTACGGACTCACCGATGGCAACAGCACCAACACATCAACATCAACGTCCAGCACTACATCACCGAAAAGAACATTACCGGATGAAATTGCAGAAGGTTCGTCGTCAAAGCAAACAAGACGACAAGAAGCGCCAACAGGTCTGACAAGACCAGAAGCAACAGCACAACCAGCAACATCCAGACAACGGATCACGGCAATTACAGTCAAACAAAATAAGGGACAAGAAATCACAGCATGTTCAAGCGAAGACACCAACGAACACATCACAGAGATGATCTTGCTCGAACCGATCATCAACGACGCAGAAGGATTGGACAAGCAACTGACGACACAAGGAATGAAGAAGGAAGCCCAACAGATGAAGCAACTGAACGTCTACACCAAGGTGCACATAGACACTTTAACACCAGAACAACGGAAGAACATCATACAGAGCAGATGGGTCTTATGCAACAAAGGAACAGAGGTGCGAGCACGCATCGTGGAGAAAGGGTTCACAGAACCCGTCACAGACATTGACAACATCTGTGCGAGCGCACCAATCTACAACGTACTCAGACTACTCCAACACTGAGCTTGAACAACAACTGGACAGTACGAACAGGAGACATTTTGGTAGCTTTCCTACACGCAGCAGCAGCAACAGAGATCTCCACATGTATCCACCTACAGAGTTTTACAACAAAGCAGACGAAGTCGTTTGGAAGCCCAACAAAGCAATCTACAGCCTGAGAAGTTCACCAAAAGCTTGGCAAACACATCTAGCAGATGTGCTACAACAGCTTGGTCTACAGCGATCAACTGCAGAACCCAACATGTACTACACGCAGCAGCGCAGCGCCTACATCCTGGTCTACGTGGATGATCTTTAGAACTTCTTCTTGGAGACGAGGCAACAGTCAACAAGATCTTCGAAGCGATCCAACAAAACCTTCTACTTCGACCAACAGAGACATTGACGGCTGGAAACACAGTGTCCTTTCTCGGACGCAACATCACCAACAGAGGTGACTATACTACGAACTTGGACTGGCAGACAGCTACAACAACACACTTCTCGAGGAAGCAGATGGAGAACTGCCAGCCAGCAACAGCACCGGGAGCAGCAGCACTGAAGGCACCAACTCCAGATCACGATCAACCACTGAGTGAAGATAAACACGAAGCATTCCGACGAGCAGTCGGCAAGCTACAATGCATGACCTACACAAGACCCGACATTTGTTACGCAACAAAGGAACTTGCACGAGCATTGCAGCAGCAACATCATCGGATCAGCAGAAGCTCAAACATCTACTTCGATACGTCAAAGGAGCAGCACACTACAAGCAGACTATACGACCAACAGGTAAGCTGACGCAGACAACATACGATCTCAATGTTTACATTGACAGCGATTGGGCAGGATGTGTAGAAACAAGGAAATCAACAACAGGTTTCAGCGTAACATTCATAGGCGCCACAATTTCCTACGGAAGCAGAACACAAGCAACAAAAGCGTTGTCAAGTGCAGAAGCAGAAATTTACGCCATCAACACGGGAGCAACGGAAGCATTTCACTTTCAAAACCTACTTACAGGTTTAATGAACAGCAACAAAGCAAACATCAAGATACACGCAGACGCATCGAGCGGTAAAAGCATTGCAACAAGAATTGGAAAGAAGACAAAACACGTTGAATTGAAACATCTATTTATGCAGCAACTAGTAGCACTAAATCACCTGCGCATCATCAAAAGACACACCAATGACAATCCGGCAGATATCTTCACAACACTATCCACACTCAATCTTCTGAAAAAGAAACACACAATGTTTCGCAAATTGCTTTAGCAAACAGAAAATGCACCCTGCGCACGCCTTACATACATCAAGGGGGCGCGTTAAGCCATGAGACACTTCAACATGGAGTACTTCAACAGCATCTTTTTTTGTGTCAGAGATTGTGAATTTCCAACATGCCTGATCAACATGTAGATCTTCGTGGTTTCTGGCAACATGATGTCTTAGACAACATGAAGTTTCAACTTTGAATTCAACATGTTTTCCCTGATTTTTTGTTTCAACAGTTCAACATTTTGTTGAACAACAGTGATGTGCACAACGGATACATCAACATGCGAGTTGACAACAAGATTTTTTGTTTTGCAGCCGTTTGTTTCCAACAAGCGGTCAACGGTGTGATTTCCCAACAATCTCGTGGAGAGCAACTATGGCAGCCGCTGCTGTCAACATCGAGACACCACAGGTGGCAACAGTCAGTTTCAGCGATGCAGAGGTTTCCTGCCTCAACATGGTCAACTGGAAAGAAAAGATCAGCAACAAGGATCTGGACTACTTTGATTTTCCTATGACAACAGAGGAATTCTACAACAGGGGCCAGAACTTCATGAGGATGGACGGTCAACAACGGATGCCAATGTGGACACACGTCGCTTGCTTACCACTTGAGCGGGCAACACATCTGCACCAACAGTGTCAACGCCTACTATGCCTTGGCAATCCCGGTCACCACAACATCTTGAAGGCCGTTAGTGAAGGAAGAGCACACGTCTTCTCCAGAGCCAACATGAATTTGCAGTTGCAAATAGATGGCATCTACAACCTTAACAAGATGCAAATTGACAACATGATTGTCCTCAAGGTCATCAAGGACGTGTGTGAACCACTACGCCTGTTTGAATGGAAACAGGGCTTCCTGTGGTTATACAACTTATTAATAAACATGACCTACGCGGAGGATCAACAACTGGCATTGTTCTTCGAACAAAGTGTTGAATATGGCGGTACAGCCATGGTTCAACAGATGTCAACCCGGAGCCTCAACACCTTGATGCAATGGTGCTACATCAACAGCCTGGCTCTCAACAATCCAGCCAAGACAATTGAGACTTCGAGCATCAACACTATTGATCCCATGGTTGACTGACAGCAACCAGGCAACAATGAAGATGATTGAAGAAGCTCGAAGCAACTGGGAAGAGACAGTGTCGGGGACAAACCGACAAGATGAAGAACAACCAAATCAACGACCTCGAGGTGGTGATCAACAAAACAACAAGATGAAGTTGATCAACGTGAAGAACATCTACGTGCACAGGGAATCCATGAGTGAAGGATTCCAAAAAGATTGATGTCGAGCGCGGTAGGACAAACCTCCTTAAACTACAAGACCCAAGTGTCCAACAATTCTTTCATGTACAGTTTTGTCCAGCTGACTGCAACATCTTGCAACAGCTCAACGGGCGTGTAAAGAATCAACTGTCCCACCAGTGACCAACATGTCACAACCGTATTGGCTCAACGCAGGCCCTTGAGCAACACAGTCAGCAGTGCGCGTTTACAACACTTGGTCCAACACTGAATTTTACTTGTATGTATGTTTGTTTGTTTGTTTGTTTGTTTGTTTGTTGGTTTGGTTTGGTTTGGTTTGTTTTGTTTTGTTTTGTTTTGGTTTGTTTTGTTTTGTTTTGTTTTGTTGGTTGGTTGGTTTGTTTGTTGGTTTGTTTGTTTTTGGTTTAGTTTTGTTTGTTTTGTTTGTTTTGTTTGTTTTGATTGTTTTGTTTGTTTTGTTTGTTTTGTTTGTTTTGTTTGTTTTGTTTGTTTTGTTTTGTTTGTTTTTTTGGTTTGGTTTGGTTTGGGTTTGGGTGTGGGTTTGGGNTGTTTGTTTGTTTGTTTGTTTGTTTGTTGGCTTGTTTGTTAGTATGTTTGTTGGTTGGTTGGTTTGTTTGTTTGTTTGTTTGTTTGTTTGTTTGTTGGCTTGTTTGTTTGAATGTTTGTTCGTTGGTTGGTTGGTTGGTTGGTTGGTTGGTTTGTTTGTTTGTTTGTTTGTTTGTTTGTTTTTTTGTTTGTTTGTTTGTTGTGTTTGTTGTGTTTGTGGTGTTTGTGGTGTGATGTGCTTTTGTACATCATGCAACCTTTCGCGTGATTGACATTCAGGTGATCTGCGGATCTATATGTATATGTTTTTTGATTTGTTTCTGAGTCTGCAATTTATTTGTTCATGTATTCCAGAATGCATGGTGAAGGTGTCCTTTCCTCAACGTGTCCATAGCTGACCACCAGCCCCAGGCCACAGCAAGGGGATGTCGCAGATGCCGAGATGGTTGACAAATAGCTGACCGCAAACCCCTGACCGCAGCAAGATGGTGTCAAATAATTGTTCGTCTATCTTTGATCACACCAAGATGATGGATTGGGTGACTTCCAGCCCAGCTAGCTAGGGGGGTAACAACAACACGTTTCTGTTGCAATGGGGCGGCAGAAAATCCTTCTTGCTTTGCCTGATAGAGGTCGGCCGATATACGTTTAATTGCGTTTTAGTGGGCGTGTCATGCAACCTTTTTCCCATTGATGTTTTGGTGTTGCATCGACAACCAGGCAGATGTGTGACTGGGAGGAATGGAGCTTCCTGCCTCATTGTTCTGTGTTGCTTATGTTTTTTTCACGGATGGATGATTGTTGTGAAGCATGGATTTCATTTGTTTTCAAGAATGAGTCATGATTGCGAAGCATGGGTCATGATCTGAATGATCGCACGGTCATATCCTTGTTGGCCCGTCCCCGCGCCGTTGATTGCGGAATTGAAAGAGTGTCAAGTTTGTGGTTGAGCGAACGTGCTCCGGTGCAACTTGTTTTGCAAGACGACCGCATTGCGTGCATCATTATGAGCAAAACGGGGTCACATGAGAAGTTACCGCTAATGCAGGTATTTTGTGTTGTGCAGTTTGATGCTTCCCCTGTTTTGTATGACACTGTTTGATTTCCTTCTCTTGTCTTCAGTATCGGAGCCATGGCAAGTTCCTCGACTCTGCCCTCGTCAGAGGGTGGTGGTTTTCCTATCATGGCTTCATGGTTTTAAGAATGATGACACAGAGGTATTTTTGGTAGGAAGAGTTGTGGCCCACAGTTTTGATCTGTTGAACAAACTGTGTGGCTTCTGTTCTTTGCGTGTATGTAAAGATCTTGGTGAGAGTCTTGTAGACAGACATTTACAAGAACTTCGACAAGTGCGAATGGCTGCATGGGGCGAGAGTCACAAGAAAAGCAATTGAGGCTTCGACTTGTGCAGTTGCCAGTGGCTGGAAGAAAGGGTGGTGACATGGGTATGAAGTTGCAACATCCTGGTGGGAGATGGAAAGGACAAACTGAATGGTGGGAGGACCTGTTTCCGCTTTGCTTGCTGAAACGCCCGCATGGCAGATTTGCATACATCGTTAGTGCATGCAGTTCTTAAGATCTTCGACAAGTGAGAGATGGCGTGAGTGGACAAGCAGCGTCGTGCACTGGAAAAATGTTTGGCCGAATCACTCTCATGATTGATCCTGATAGGACAAATGAGATGTGAGTGATGTGTGACTTTACTGGACTGTAACTTGACTGAGCTGTTACCTGACTGAACTGTTACTTGACGGAACTGTTACTTGACTGAGCTGTTACTTGACTGAGCTGTTACTTTACTGAACTGTTACTTTACTGAACTGTTACTTGACTGAGCGGTGACTTGACTGAGCGGTGACTTGACTGAACTGTTACTTGACTGAACTGTTACTTTACTGAGCTGTTACTTTACTGAGCTGTTACTTTACTGAACAGTTACTTTTCTGAATTCTTTGTATTTTTAAATCTCTGTAACTGGGAAGTTTCTCACCTAAACTTCCGTTGCCATTTTTTTAAGGTGATATTATGGTTTTCTGTTTTGTTTTTTGTTGAAGTTTTTGCGTTGTTCTGTTGTTTGGCTTTGGGGGTGCTGCTGGGAGGGCGGTGCGGTGTATGTCTCTGCTTTGCTTTGTGTGTATGTTTGTAAGCATGTTTCTGCTCTGTTTTGTGAGTATGTTTGTATGTCTGTTTCTGCTTTGTTTTGTGTCTATGCTTGTACGTATGTTTGTATGTATAGGGCGTGGGTCGTTTGCGGGGGCGCTCTCCACTTGCTAAAAATCATCCAGACGGATGCTAAGGTTCGCTAAGCAAAAACTTTGGCTGACATGCTGGGGGATGCAAATTGTACAGCTTCGTGCAGCCAGGAACGCCTGTTCTATAGAACCCAACATTCATTGAAAAGGAACTGTTTGATTGCAGACACATCTTGTAGACAAAATGCTGTAGAAAGGTGTTGATGCATGGTGTGGGTACGTGTGGAAACTGGGCAGTGTTACGAAAAAGTGATACAGTAAACAGAAACTGGCAAGTGTGGAAACTGCATATACGAAAAGGGTTCGCAAGCAGGTTACGATTTTGTTTGGCATCGATTAAGAACTGGACTGGTGTTTGCCTTTTTGGATTGTGTTGACCCCTGGTACGTTTGACTGGTGTTTCTGACGGCTGCACATTTAAATTGCCAGGATTTGTCTGTTGCCGCTTTCTCTCGCAATTTTGGTTCAAGGAACCCAAACCTCTTTGTCATTCAGGTACCGTGTGCCAAACACTAGTCATTGTGCGTTTTTTTTAATTTTACCAACGTCACTGTAGATATTTGTAGAATTTGGAAAGTCATAGTTTCATTTTTGTTCATCTGCGATCCATGGGTTTTTGCCTGTATGGCCTTGTTTCATGGGCAATGAAATCAAATATGCTTTTATCGGGCAAAAAAGGTGTTTTCACAAAACCTGTCGGATTTTTTCTGCAATGTCGATGTTTGTCATTTGCGCTGATCCCAGTGTGATTGTAGCAATTTTGCTATCTAAACTGCAAATCCGAGCGTTGGCAGACAGCTTTGACTATGACCCTGATCAAGAGTTTGAACTGTTGGTTTCAACGGCCGTGTCCGATTGATTGGCCCTTTGCCAGAGAGAAACCGATGGTGCAAAGGGATGGATTTCTGCAAGCTGGTTTCAGATAAAACATTGCAAGTCCAAGCTGTACCTTTTGATATTACAACTTTTGTGCCCCTTGCACGCATCCGATCAGCTGCATCCACTACAACTGCTATTGCGTTGGTTACTGCCCACTCAACCAAATTTGTGGGAGGCGACCATCAACGGAAAGACATCGTGACATGTCGTTTGTCACAGTGACATGTCTCTTGAGCCGCTTGAAACATTGAGACACTGTCGACACTGTCGATTTTGAGGCCCACGTCCAAAACCCACACTCGGTTTTGGAATATAAAATCTCAAGACTGAAAGCTGTGCCAAACAGAAATACAACATTTTTTCGGACGTTCTGTTCACAATATTATGGGCAAGAGAGTTTTCTCCAAGAACGAAGGAACCTAAAGCCACCATGGCACATCAATTTTGTATTCACTGCGTGTGGCATTGCTTGCTCCACTGCAGAAGGTTCAATCGATTCTTCCATCACAGTTTGAACAAGCCTTGACATTGGGTTACCCGCAACAGAAGACTGGCTGAGAGCGCCTAGTGTCGCTGCGTTTTCCAAGGAAGACGCTGTCCTCAACGGTAGTATTCGGCACTCGTTCGCGGTGATTGTTCCCATTGAATTTGCTGCCAGAAGGCAGTTTGCAACAAAGAAGGGCAACCTGAAGACTTCCCAATGTCCGATTTGTTCAAGTGACATGACGCGACCTGTTTCTGGCAGAGATCGTTGTTTAGCAGCTTAAGTTTTTGAACGATTCTTCAGTCGCTGGCCGATTGGACTTTCAGTTTTATAACATCCTCGTCGTCAAAGAGAGATTGGTTCATTTATGGGTAGCATTTCCTGGTTTGAGAGTGCGTGCATGCAAAGTAAAAGCACCTCTTTCAATTTCCACATCAGTGAATTTTATGCACCTCTTGACCAAGGGCTGCAGTTCTAGTGAGCGTGCGAACAGAGCAATGTACAAGTTTTCTTCCCTTCAAAATGACTTTTGCTTGCTATGCTCTCCAGCAGTTCCGCAGACAGACAGCTCCTCAACTACAGCAATTTGCAGATCAGTGACCTTCTTTCAAGTTGCGTCTTCCCATGTGATTCTTTCTTCCAAGCCATTCGTGGATTTTTGAGAATCGATACTTGCCCACAACGACTGTAGGGATGGTTCATGCAACAAGTGGAACTTTGCCAGAACCCTTCTACGTGGTAGAGATCGTGGTTTTGGACATTGCTGAACTCGAACTTCAATTGGAGGTTGACGTCGTGATTCGTATTGCTCCATCTCCGACCACTACGCGATATTTGCTCGCCAAAAAATTAGAGTATGACTAAAGCGCACCTTTGCTCAAAGATGACTCTTGTTGCATTTTCTTTTGTTGCCTTGTTTTGCTTTGTTTTATTTGCCTAAATTCGTCTAATTCGTCTAATTCCCAACACTATGCCTCCATGCCTGACTTATCTCCAAAATACTTTGGTTCGCATGAAATTTCATTAAACAAACAAATCTCAAAAAATCATATCAAAACATATATGATAGTTACATAAATATACATATTTCATAACCCAGAGATTCATGCATTGACATATCCAAATATGCAACATATATTTATATATATATATAAATCATATATGTATATATATATAAATCATATGTATATATATATGTTACATATCAATACAGACATGGATTCCTTGAATCTCCAAACAGCGTGAGAGCTGTGCCCTTGAATCATTGTTTGTTTATAAGTTTGCTTTGTTTGTTCAAAAAGAAAATGAAAAAGGAACAGAAATCGATTTCAAGTCTTGAAAAAGTCTTCAAGTCTTCTGGTTTTGTGACTTTTTTGTTTTTCTACATTCACTCTTCTTTGATTGTCTTATTGTCACTTGATTGCTTTTGATTGTCTCCGAGGCTTGGGAAGACGTGAGACTTTCCACTGCACATCTCAGTGCCTCTTCTCATCGAAGGGTGTCCAGTAGGAATTTGTGGAACCTCGCGTGTGAACTTGCGATGACATGATGAACTTGTGACGTTGACGGAGAAGATAAGTGACGAAGTCATACGAAGTCGGTGGCAAGTGGGACGCCACGGATTGGAAGTTTACACATTTTCATCACTGAAAGTCTACAAATTCCACGAATTTGCTATTCCGAATATTCAACAAATGACTTTTTGAGAAGTTCAAAGCCAACAGACTCAACAGACTGTCCAAATGACTGCAAACCCACGGCACTTTTTGGAAAGCCATTTGTATAAAGCATGGTCACGCCACAGTGATCCAATGACCTCCTGTGACATGGCGGAGCAGACGACGGATTTCACAGTGCATCTGAAGCACAGCATCCTGGATTTCATGGCGACGGGTCGCAACCGCTGCAGTTCTCATTTTCGCCAGGTGTTTTTTTCGTTTCTTCGTTGGATCTTAAAGCTTAAAAGATTGAAAAGCTCGGACCAAAGACAATTTCAGAGAATTCATATGCAATATGAATTCGAAACATCAAAAATCAATTCTCATGATTGGCTCCTAAGTTGGAGTCCAAAGATGTTCACAAAAGCTGTGTGCGATGTGTGCAATTTGGCTCCTTGTGGCGAACTCTGGAGATCGAAGATGGAGACGTTGAAGACGTGTCGATGGACCCGGTGGACATTGGACGAAGATGGAGCATTTCGGGGCATTTCTATGGATCTCGACGGATCTCGACGGATCTCGACGGATCTCGACGGATCTCGACGGATCTCGACGGATCTCGACGGATCTCGACTTTAGGATCCAAAGTCGCTGGACACATCTGGTGCCAACACATTTCGTGACGGAGGCAAAAATATCTCCGGAAATCTGTGTTCAACTCGTAAAACTCCAATTCGAAATCGACAATCCAAAGACGAAGTGACATTGAATTGCAAGAGATGACTCTGATGACCAGATTATTCAGATGATTCAGATGACCAAAATGCTTGGAACACAACAGCAAAACGTATCAAAATGTGTTGCGAATGATTTCGAATCCTTCCATGACATCTCTTTTTTGCATGGTGTCGACCTGTCGACGGTGTTGGACAACCGAAGTCGGTGATGTCGATCGCGTGAAAGCTTCCAAATTCGCTTCGTGTTTTCAGTGTCAGTGAAGGGATCGAAAATCGCGAAATTCACCACGAAATCATCGAAGTCTTTATTGAAAGAGAATGCATTGACGAGTTGAATTGCATGACAAATTGCTTTGAGAATGTCATAACGTTGAGATCATTGAAGCATCAACTTTATTCTCAGCATTCGTTTGCTGCCCCGTGCCACCCTTTGAACATCTTTGAAGTTATGAACGATCTTTCCAAGTATTGATATGACAGCGCCACTTCCACCCAGCCTTTCTCTTCCAGTCAATTCAAGGCAGATCCCAAGTGACAAGCAAGACAAGGCAAATGCAAGTTTCACTAGAATTTCTTCTGAACTAAAGGTTTTTCGCCGACATTTTCCTCACTTTGCTTCCGATTTTGCTGTGTCACAAAACCGTGACATGACAGATATGGCGGTGTGTCAAGCTTTTGGTCCCCGGTCCTGCTGACGAAAACTGCGATCGCTGTGATCTCTCAGTGATCTCTCAGTGATCTCTCAGTCGAAGTTTGATGCTTAGGTTTTACCTTGCAGTCAAGATGAAAGTCGGGCAGATGTCCGGCTTACGTTGCTGACGCTGACGCTTCCTTCCCTTCGGCTTCGGCTTCCTTGGACATCCGCTTCATCCGCTTCCCTTTGGACATCGGCATCCGGTTCGTTCACTGGCTGCCAGTGATTTGCGTGTCCTTTTCACCTTTCTGCCATGACACGGCCGTGTGAGTTTCAAAGCTTAGGTTTGGGCCTTTAGACACAAAACATCAGGACGCGACACCAGTTTGGTCGGAGCTTTTCATGACTTGGAAAGTTGAAATAGAGCGATGTAGAAATTGTAAGTTTATAGATCGGTTCGAATCGGGAAAAAATTGATTTGAAGGTGAGAAGCTGTGAGAAGGGAGGATGAAAGGTGGATGAAGAGTTTGGTGATGTGCGATACATTTGATCGGTGTGAATGATGAATGGTCACAATCATCAGAATAATCATCATGATCCATTGAATGCAGCATTTGATGCATATGGTCTCTGAGAAGGGAAGGTCAGAAAGTCACAAAGAGCTAAGTTTGTTTGGAGTGAAGATCGGTGAAGATCGGCGAAGATGTGTGGCTGTGACTTGGCTTGACTTGACTTGACTTCCTTCGTTGTTCGTTGTGTGCTTCGCCACTTGACGTTGCTTCGTTGTCGTTGTCGGTCTCAAGACGTTGGAATGAGGATCTTGGCGTGACATGTGTTACCTCTCGGATGTCCATCCGCATCCAAGTCCCAGCACTTGCGAGCCACATGTCCATCCAACACAACGCTCCACCTGCGAATTTGATAACAAGATGATCCTCGACGCTGAAACACCGAAAAATTCACATCCATCTTTGATAACTCATTTGACTCATTTGAATGCAGATGCCGCATGACAGTTCGCTGTTTCGGCTGGCGACAAACAGGGCATGGTAAGGTGGCAAGGCCACATAAACCCACATCGATTCAACGGTGTTGCACGGTTTGCATAGACTGTCGCTGCAAGAGGTCCATTTAAAAGCATGCACTCAACGCGTTGCATTCGATACCAACGAACCTGCACTTTGAAGCACCGAAACAGTTTTGCATGCTACATAGACACTGGAATGCTCTAGACTTTCTGGGAAGTCCGTAGATTGTGTGGGAAGCAGCCTTATTCCTGAAGACCCTGAAGGCTTTCCCCAAGAGATCACAACAAGAAACTTTGCAGCTCAATATGTTCNCTCGCAGTCCTGTTTTGGAGGAGAAAGCTTTGATTGAGGTCTTCTCTCAGTTCCGAACCGTGCAGCCCAGCTTTGATTGATTTGTGCGAAGCTAAGGGTATTTTGTGTCTTGGAAAGAGTTGGAAAGACAGCCTCATAGTGTCGATTTCCTGCAGCTTTGCAAAGTGAGACAGCCTGTCAACATTCAAAGGTCTAGCTGAACTGATATGATAAATGCTTGATGGCTAAGCCTGCAAAAATGGAGACGCGGGTTTAAGCAGCAACTTTTGCATGGATCTTGTGGATGAATCTGAGAGTCTCGATGGCTTTAAAAGTTGTGGCTATCTTCAATCACAATGTGCAGTGCCTCCGGAGAGTAACGCGTTGGATGCAGAGCTAAATGCGTACTGCATAGCTTCTCAGAACTATATAGTATGTGAAAGCTGCTTGAGGTTTATGACAAGTAGAGATGCACGACCCAAGACGCAATGCTGTTGCTTCACAACCAGTCAGAATACAGGGACGTGAGCAGGATGAGAAAGAACAAACTGTGTCGTGCCTGCTTTTGCCAGTCCGATTGCATTGCGTTGGATTGTGCCCTGACAATGACTGCAAAAGCCACACACAGATGTGATGTAGGGTCAGGTATTTCCAAAATTCGTATGTCTTCCAATGCTACGGCTTTGCGAAAGAAAATTGCTGCACAAAATTGTTTGCCGCTGTTATGCAGAAGTGTTTTGCCTTCACTTTTGAAAGGATTTAGAGGACACGGCCCTGGGGCTCATGAAATTTGGCCGATTTATCAAGTAGCTATCCAGGGGGCACTTGTTCGTTTGATTTGGAAGGCCAGTGCTGCTCGGTGCAATTTGGCTGTTGAGTTTGACGAGCCACAGACTTGTGATGCGAGCTGCATAATGCTTTCAGTACATCCTTACAAGTAGAATCACCAATCCCAGCTTTCCAGCATTTTCTGTGATATCAAATGATATCAATATCATTCATTTCCGTCGCCAGATTTTGAACCAGCCTCGAATGAATGTTTTGAAAGGCTACCTTCAGAGCAGAAGTCGTGATTGTGGCAGAGGTTGATGTTGGAATCCATTTGACACGAACTGGCATGGCAAAATCTGACAAGAAACAGCAATTGACACAGACTGTCCGCATTAATGACTCCCCGATATGCATTTGCATGTGTTTCTTTGATTGTGCACAAGTGCGTTGAATTAGAGCACCAAGATGCGCGGTGAGAATCATTTAAGCGGATTCATGTTTTTGCTGTGTCCATGCAGCAAGGCCCTCAGCATGTTGGTCACAAAAGTGCCTCAGAAGTTTAGAGTGAATGGTTTCGTGGCTTTCCGGGTTTGCTGGGCAGAATTTGGCCGAGATGAAGATGCCCTAAATGCTTTGGACGTTAAATGCCCATCATTTGTTGATTTGGAACTCTCACATCTTTCCATTTAGAGGGCTGCCCATCTCCAGAGACATGTTGAGAAATATCTCGGGATTTGGCAGTACGCATATGTCCTTTGTGATCTCTGCCATCAAGACCCGCGCATCCTTGCCAGGTCCTAGCAGCAAAACTGTGCGTAAGCAGCACACAATAGAATATGCGGGTCACAGTGGTCGCGCATGACTATCCTGTCAGGAACCACATGTATATCTCACAGGAGCATGCTCTTTTGCTTGAAGGATGTTGCGAAGAATGTCCGCTTTTTGGATTTGACTTTGAATGATATTTCGCTTGTAACCTCTAAATCCACTTAGCTCGTTGGCCTTGTGAAAGCACAGTATGGCAAAGCTCTTGATTTTTCGGCGCACAAAGCGCAGACATAGCACTGCCCCGTGCTCCCCAACACAGCACTTGGCCACAGATTCATTCCAAATGAAGCTCTGATTCAATTTCAGCTGTTCAGCCCGACGGGTCAGAGTCGATTTTCAGCATGTGCTGTGCGGGATGTTAAGCTCAGACCATTCAGGTTTGAGTCGCAATCTCATCAGAAACCTCTAAGTCCATGTCTATGTGGTTTCTCACTTCGCATAGAAAAGTCTTTGCCAGATGGAATTTCCTGTGTCGAATCGCTTGCTGCACTGGCAGACTTGGGTTTATTGAAAGCCACCTCCTTTCAGCAGTGTGAGTCAAAGATGAGATTTGTTGGCAGCTTTCACTCCTGCCTACATCTCATGCTAAGACCAAGGGAAAATCATCCCATGACAACCCAGCTTTGGGTGCAGGGAAAGTCATTTCAGAGATGTGTAGTTCAGGTTGTTTCAAATTGTATATGGTTTCGGCCGCTTTGCATTTTGCCATGCATTGATAGATTTTCAATCATCTATATGAGTCTTGGTTGCACATACAATCGATATCGCTCCCTCCCTACCTAGGAGGGCCCTTTGGCAAAGGCAAGACAAGCGAATTGAAGAGTTTGGAGATTAGAATTCGCAACCAATGTGTCTCTTCATGCACACGCCTTTCTCCATTGCGATTCGTAGAAGAGCATAAGTTGAGAGCCGACATCCCAAGACGTGGTTGTTTTGTACGAAAGCTGTGTAGGGAAATTGTTACTTTTCGAATTCGGCGTGCTTTAGTCACAACATTCAGCAAGTGTGGAACTTGTTGCTTCCTGAACGAATCTTTAGCAATGATTTTCCATCCTGTACCTGCAAACAGGATAGCTTTTCCTATGTGTGCTGCACACCATCAAATCTTTAAGATTGTCAGAAGTCAGCAATTAACGCCATTAAAGTCTTTGGATGCATCTTGGTGCAAGGATGACACGATAGACATGGCTATCCTGGCAATGACGTCCCGTCATAGTGTCAGCTTGCTTGGAAAGAGTGTGTCCATGGGTCTGAGTGCTGCATGGTGTTCCAATAGTGTGCGATCATTCAGAAGATTTTACTTCTATCGAAGACTTCGTGTGCACTTGCTTCCAGCCAAGGTTGTTCAGCAGATGACGGCGGCATTGCAATGCCACAACAGTTGCACTTATAGCTCAGTTCAAGTGAAGGGCTCCTTAGCACTCTCAGCACTTTCTCGATACACGATACAGGACCATGTGTGTCGTCCTGTTCACCTTATTTCGGAGACTTGCAACCCACTGTTGACATTTCTCTTCATGGAAGATGTGAAAGTTTCTGTTTGCCAGAATGTCAAAAGTTTTCCTGTGCCCTTGCATTTTTGTACTTCAAAAGACGGTCCTGAAACAATCAAGTTCAAACTTTGCATTGCTGCATTGGCATGTGAATCTCCTGCAGCTTCGCTTGACTCCAAGCTTCGTTTAGTTGTGACCTCGGGCAAGGAAAGCACCAGTTAAGTCCTGAAGTTATTCCTGACATTTCACAAGGTCACTTTGGCTTAGCTGCTTGCATTGCTTCGAGCTCATATTTGCTTGAGAAGCTGACTTCTGGAAGTCTTCAAAGACCATCACCACCTATTTTGCAGAGTCAAACGAGATGTAAAAAGAGTCGAAAGAGTTCTGCAATAGATAGTCCAGCAAGGTTTGTGCAGCTTTGAAATTGAAAGCGTCTTCCAGCACTTGATGTTGCTCAGTTTTGCTTCTGTTGCCTCTTTATTCCAGCTTATCACTGCTTCAGAAGTGGATGGAGGCACCCAAACTTCTGTCAAGTTCCGTTTCAAAAGCACATGAGGATTTGAAATGCCCAGACAAAAGGCGGACTTCATTTGAAAGTACAGATGTTCTAATAGCTCCAAAAAATGCAATGCTGCCTGTCAGCTGACACCTTTTGTGCCGAAAAAAGGCTGATTCACACTCCAAATTTGCAAGTCTACATGAAGTATGAATCACATCAAAGCCTCAATTCCGAACCGTGCTTCGACAGGACATTGCTTAGGAGAGAAACAGAACCAATTCGGATCCGATCACGACGCACAAGCAATCGGGTTCGTGTCTTAGCTCATGTCACAGTGGGCATTTCGGGATTTCGCCGTGTGACTGGCAGGGTTGCCAGAAAAGCTCAATCTAAGCCTTCGCAAATTCCACTGTATTAATGCTTCGAGAGTTTTCCGCAAAGATGGTACCTACCAAGCTTATTTGGTCTACATGTGATCGAAAATGCAATGGTGTGGAGTCACAACCGCTTCAAGTTTGAATTGAAAGCTGCGAGTCTATGTGCAAATCATTGCTTTTTGCAAAAGCGATATGGCACCATCATGGCTTGCGAAGAAGGATCTTGCAAGCTGAAGGTGAAGTGAAAGAGATGACTATTGTCAGAACGATTTGACCACGCGCCTCTTGCAAATCTCGCAATACTTCAAGTTATCTTGTAGAAAAGACCCGAAGCTGCATGTGCATTGGCCAGATGTCATGACATAGGCTGTCAACTTGCAAAGAGGACTTCGGATTGCAATGCATTTGAGCAGAACAAGTTGATGTTGAACATAACCAGGACCAGAAAGGAATGTCCCTCCCAAGAGGTTAGTTCGAATGTCCGCTGCAAGTGTTTAGATCGGTGGGAATTGATTGACTTGGCAGTGCTTTCACCACGACCTGTATGAAGTTTTCGCTGGCAGAAAATGCATTTGCCCCATCCAATGCGAATGTGCAGAATGAAAGATGCTACGCATCCCTCAAGCATTCCTCACGATTGGCTTGACGCCATGTTTGGCCAAGGTGAATTTGATATCAAGCAAGTCTTTGCCAATTGTTTCTTTGAAGGGTATAGCCGGTACAGCAGCTAGGTCTCATCAACTTTCCTTGGTGCAAGCTCTGGGCATCCGATTGAACGCAACTCCCCACAAAGTCGTGAAGCGGCACAGCGTTGCCACAAAATCGTGAAGTGTCAGGGTGTCGTTGGGTAAGGCGGGTAATAGGTTGCAAGCTGTGCAGGCCTTTCAAGATGTTCAAGACTTTCAGACTGAGCTCGTATCCGTCTCAAGTGATTTCATCCATTGAACATGTTCGTTCATTTTCTCGATATCTTTGAAGTGACAATCAGACACCACTGCTTGCAAGCAAATCACGTGCTGGTCCAGGTTGACCTGGCCTGCCCACACTTTCCAACTTGATCCAAACATGCAAAAGACATCTGTAGTAGACAATGGTGTGTGTTGGTCACTCTTGCGGCGGTGAATCAAAAGTGGAAAGCATTTCACATCAACTAGGAACAAGGATTGAGAGTTGCTGCAAGTGGAATAAGCAAGCCAAAGATGTCGATCAAATTGTCGCGGCCAGTGCTGCAACATGCTGCAACTTAAGCTTTGTGAAGGAAGGACCTGGAACAAGAGGCATCAACCTCTTGCGACTCAAAATCCGTCCTGCTGGACCATTGTTGCTTGAAAGTACCAGTGAGAGCCACCTCGCCTGTTCAGCAGATATCGTGAAGACTTAGCCACCCTGGACCTTGACATAAGCATAATGGACACCTCGTCCAGGCCCTTCAAAGCAAAATTTGAAGCTCTGCAGCATTTGGCATGGACTGACCAAAGAGCTATACCTTATAGTCAATCAATCAACATCGCAAGTCCAAGCAATCTAGCTTGCAAGTGGAGGCAGTCTCAAGTGGCCGTGGTATGTGGGAATTTACTGTGAAAAAACCTCGTGAATATCAAACAAGAGAGAAGGTTACAGCCTCGTGCTTGATACGATCAATGCCTCTTTTGGCACATGGAAGTTTCAATTCTCTGAATGTATCGTATGCTCTGGGTGCAGCAAACATGCACTGCCATGAAAAGTCAGTCCAGTGTGTTTTCCATGCTGACGACATATTGGACCTTGACATGGCCATGATGGATCTTTGTGTGTCACCAAAGATCATTGTCTGCCCTGGCCGGGCCGATTCTCAACAGATCAGACTGTCACAGTTTCATCCGACCAAACTTGGATCGAAATTCAGAATTTTACGCACCAAAGTGTGCCAGCCCTATCGTGCCATATCACATGTGACTGGCATGAAAGAGAATCATCAAGATCACTGACGTGTTTAATCAAATTGCCTTCATGCTCAACCAGGAGCTGATAAAAGCATATCGAAATCGAAGGAGAAAGCTTAGCACCAAGCTACTCTTCTCACAGCGAGTCATGCGCAAGAGTCTTTGTTGCTTCCGTTGCTTGGATTGCAATGCTACACGGGTGGTGGAGAAAGTTTAATCTGAATCGATGAAACATCCCCTCGCATTCTGCATGGTGATTGCTTGCAAGCAACCTGCGGCAGTCTAGAAACTTCTTGTCTTGCGACATATGCCAAGATATACCGAGATTCTAGAAGTTCTAGACTAAACTCATGATGTTGAACGCTGCTTTTCATGTATCACCGGCCATGTACGCACTTTCCCATCTAAGGTTCTCGAGTTTGCCGGGTTTGGAGAAGAAGCGCTGCAGCTTTGACGAGGCCTCTCCAAAATAATGTTGATGGTTGCAATGTTGTCTAGAAGTATATGGAATGAGTGCTTGTGGCACAAGTGAAACTGTGTGAAACTGATTGATGAAAGTCAAACAAACCAAGAACTGAATTAACACGACGACATATAGGATCTGGCTGAATAATGCGGACGTCACATGACATCTCCAAATGTTCAAGGTTTGGTAAGGGATTCCTGCTCCAAGTCATATTATTTCAGCTTGATGAAATGATGCAATTTACCTAGGTAGGATGGTTTGATAGGGCTTGCCCAAGTGTTCACACGCGTGGTGGTATGAGGACTTGACCTGCGTGAAATGCTAAAGCTCAAGATTGAGAAACGCCAGCAAGATTGCTCTAGAAGCACAGCGGCAAGAAGTCTGTTTTGACACTCAAGTTTTGATTCAGCATAGCTCCGTCTCTGATATTCCATTCAGATTTGTTCAGATTTGTTGGATATAATGATACACTAAATTTGAGATGCCCATGATGTGTGCTGTATTTGTGTAGATCTGTGACGAGGCAGCTATTCTGGTCCTCTACGTCTTGAAACTGTGCCGTCGAACGCCTCCTTTGGTTGGCGATAGTACCATCTGCCTGTCATTGATTTTCATCCTTCGCATCGGCGACAAGAATATGTTTCTGGTGGATCACGGGCTTTGTGGAAGTGCCATGGCGATATACTGTGATATGCTGCATATCGCGCCACTGCCTTTCCGTTTGTTGCAGTGAGTTCGGCCGGATCTAGGCTCTAAATGACTGTAGGAAGGGTTTCCAATGCATGGTCTTTCTCAAGGTAATTGACATGAAAAGACTTAAGACTTGCCATGATGTGACAGGTCTTCCAGACCATCATCCAGACTTTTGCTTCAGAATTTGTTGTAACAATGTTGTTTTTTTGATATTCTGATAGAATTCGGACATTTGTCAAGCTCTTAACGTGTTTCGAGCTTGGGTTCTTTTTACACCAACCTGAGGTATCGCAGATGTTTTCCGATGCTATCGGGACTGGCACTCTTGAAAGAAGGCTTGTATGCCGGAAAGGCAAAAACCAATATGCGAGAATTTGCCACAAACATCAAAGTGCTCCAGCTGAACAGATGCAGATGATGGCATTTGCTTGCACAACTAATAAAGCTGGCTCGCAATCGAGAGCTGCCTTCCTTTGCACAAAAGTGCCTGCGAGCCAAGTGGAATGGCTAGAACCCAAAGATGTGGAAGATGCTTCTTTGATTCAGATTGACAACCTTCTGGAGCAGGTTTGGCATTCACAAAGCTGTTCTTCAAGAGAACCAAAACCATGATGCAATTGCTACCAATCCAGCGTTAATCACGTGAAGATGTCAAAGAAGCCAAAGCAGCATGGTCCATCCACAGGTATGTCTTTGTCATCAGTTGGACAAATCTGTCGGAAAAAACCGGGTGGCTCGCATCTCTGTGCAGAAAGCCTTGGTGTTGATACGTCTATACTCAATCATAGCCCACACACGTCTGAATTGCATTGACGCCTACAAGTGGGGCTGCTTTTGTCTTTGCAAATGGCCCTCACAGCAGACTCTGAACCCTGGTGTTCGAGGAAAAAAATCCAAAAAATGTGCCGCCAAAATGATACCGAAAGCTTTCACAATGCGCATGTGCACTGGGGAGGCTCGTGGTTCACAATAAGGTTGATTGCATTGGTTTTCAGCTGTCCGCCTTGATGTATGCATCACTCTTGGGTCGCGTTCCGACAGATGCAGAAGATATGCCGTGGACAAGCGGAACAAAATCCATCGTCATTCTTTCAGGTCAGGAGTTGACGAGCTGTCCATAGCCCTGAAGAACCTGTCCAACAGACTCAGGATATCCGTC
The DNA here is from genome assembly GCA_000507305.1 of Breviolum minutum Mf 1.05b.01. NCBI lineage: Eukaryota > Dinophyceae > Suessiales > Symbiodiniaceae > Breviolum > Breviolum minutum. The sequence goes on along the minus strand of DF244234.1, from coordinate 990 downwards.
CCACATGTGCTGCAATTGGCACAGTTGCGGTAAAAGATGCACTTCTGTGAAGCCATTTGCAACAAGTCCTGCGATGTGTGTGCATTTCCTTGTGTTTACAACATCGATGGTGTCAACATGAAGATATGAGGAAGCCTTGCCGCACTTCTCACGCTTGGCTCATCCAGAATACATGGTCAATTTCGGACTAGATAAGTCCGATTAGTAGTTAGATCCTGCCCAGGCTGCAAACTGGCACAGACAGCAGCAGTGCATAGCACTTGGGACGGCCTTGGTGTTCTTGCCTTCATCAACGTGATACACCTTGATACACCGTAATTTCGGACAAGCTACAATGCAATTCGAGAGAGTTGTGCAAGCAAAGTAGCCACGGAGACTGTACGGAGGTTACGCAAGTTGGCTTGGGAGTCCAGCAACAATACGTTCTCACTGGACAGCTTCAAGCCATGTGTATGCATTCTACAGCATGCTGCGTTGGGATTTCGAGCGCTGGTGGATCTGGTTCCTAAGAAGACCGCCCCAAATGATTTAGCACAGCATGTTGTCAAAGCTTCAGTCGTGACAATCAAAGAGCCATACGTAAACAAAGCTGCGCGTTGGAATTGTCATCACAGTGCCTTCTGAATAGACTACCGATGTTTTCAAAGCCTCAATGCCCTCTCTTGCAATCTTGCAACTTGAGGCGCGCACGGTTTGGAATCATGCTCAAGTGTCGGATCAACACTGCTTGCCTGCGGGAAAATGCCGAGCTGCTTCCGTTTGGCTTTGCAAAGAAACCGCATCATGCTTGGACAAGCAATGCAAAGCATGACAAAACCATGACAAAGCAGGACAAAACATAACCAAAACAATTTGCTAAGTAGAAGGTGTGAACACACAAATCATGCAAATAAGATGATTTAGGGCTCGAATCGCGTTTTCTGTTGAGGGGATTTCTGATAGATGATAGCCTGTCCATGTGTCGGAATCTATGTGTAACTATGTAAATTT